>JAASFN010000073.1:0-48835 GCA_023333795.1 Globisporangium rhizosaccharum
CGTCTTGATTTGCCACATTAGCAGCAGTGACATCTGCTTTGGACTTGGACTCGCTGGGCTCGTCGACAGTTAGGTCGTCGTCGTCACTGTATGGCTCTGCTGTTGGTGATTGAGCGACATCTAGCGCCGCGCGTGGTGTGTCATCGTCGAGCTCCAGTACTCGCTGAGCTGCCGCGAGTTGCTCTTGAACAAGCGCAGCAGCTTGTTCGTCTCTTGCTCGCTGCTCCGCTACTGCTGCTTGCGCCTCTCGGTCTCTCTGCGCTCTTCGCACTCGCTCCTCTTCCAGACGCGCGCGCACCGCACGTGCAGTGCGAATGTGAATGTTCTCTTCGAGCTCGCACTCGGCTTCGAGCTGCGCAAGACGCACTTGCTTGTAATACTCGGCCTCTTGTGCGCGTCGCCTCGTCTTCGCGACAAAGCTCTCCTTTGCAGTGGAAGCAAGGCGCTGGGAGCTCGACGGCGCGAGCACTTGGATGCGACCAGCAGCAAACGTGGCGCGCGGCTTGAGAGATGTAGCAGTGTCGACGCGTTTGCTAGCGCTTGTATCTGCACAGTCGAGCTCTTGGTTGCTTGTGTGTATTGTGTAACCTTTGGTGGGCTTCTTCGTGCGCTGAGCGCTCACAGTAGCGCTCTTTGCAGAGACCTTGAGCTTCCCAATCACGACCGGCGATGGTGGAGCTGCGCGTAGTGCGCGCAGGCGCTCGATCTCGATCCGACACTCTTCCAGCTCGACCTCGAGCTCTTGGAACCGAAGGAACTTGCTGGCGCCACGGCAGTGACAAGTGTGTGTTAGCTCGCGAAGGGGTGAAGCTCCAGACGTTGCAAAGCTCTCGATGGCTGGTGCACTCCACCTGCTGTACTTGAGGCGGTCGAGCTCTTTCTTCCTTGCATCTGCGATCGCCTCAGCGCTCAGGACCTAGTGGGACATGGCAGTAGCATGAGTGCAGCGCCAGCAGAGCGTCATCGATGCAGCATGCGCGAGACAAATGCACGCACGCGCTGCTGGTTCTCGACCACGAGCCGCTCGATCAGCTCCTGCTTGCGCTTCTTCGTTAGCTCTGCGTCTTGAGGAGCGCGCAGCACAGCGAACATTGCTTGGAGCTACAGTCAGCATGTGCATAGATCAAGAGCCACGACAGCGATGAGTCGCTTGTTGAGCATGGTTCATGAGGTGTGAGTGAGGCACTGACGTCTTTGTCCTTCTTCTGCAGCGTCTCCTGAAGCTTGCGAGCGTGCGTCTTGAGCTGGAGAATGAGATCATCCTGAGCGAGTCCCATGACATGTGCTCATCAGTGTATCGAGACGAAGCAGCAGCGAGCGTAGCTTCAGTGCGCACTCACTTTCTCTGCGATTAGCCGCTTCGCAGCGCTCAGGTCCTCTTTCGTGCGCTCCCACTCGCGACGCTGCTCCTCGAGCTGACATGACGAGCAAGTGGTGTCTATCACTTATCAGCAGTGTAACTCAAGACAGCAGCGGTAGCATAGGACCTATACTACAAGGTATACACGCACCACAATGTGGTCGCAGACACTACTAGAGGCTCTCGTGCTTGGCGTCACAGCAGACACGATGACTGCGCCTCGATCCATGAGTGCTCGAACAGGTGCGTGCGTCGCTTGAAGCGCGAGAGTGTTAACCACACGTCAGCCTTATTTACACGTCTGAGCACGAAAAGACGCCGAGTAGATCGCAGCATATCCATCGTCAACGTGCAGTCTCCTGTCACTAACACCACCACCAGCAGCAGCACGAGCAGCACACAAGCGCAGACATTCGCTTACGCAAGTGCACTAGACCGACGTCAAAATGGGCGAAGCACCGAGCTGGCAGCACATGTGGGGCGCCAAGGTCAAGATGCCGTGCGACATGGAGGACGACGTGCTCGAAGACGCGATCAAGCACGTGACGTCGCGCTTGTCCAAGTTTGACACCGAGGAGTGGGAGAAGCAAGGACTTGCGGTGCGTTTGTCTTGTGCAACGTGTGTGCTGCGCTTGCCAGTAGCTAAGCATGGATGCAATCAACGTGCGGTTTGTATACAGGTGTGCGAGGAGATCAAAGCGCACTTGGACGAGCTCTGGGAGCCGCACTGGGTCGTGTGCATCGGCCGGAACTTTGGCTCGTACGTCACGCACGTCACGCGCAACTTTGTCTTCTTCTACTTCAACGAGAAGGCGGTCATGGTGTACAAAGCAGGCTGACAGCGCACAAAGCTACTTGGACTCAGGACGCAAGTATGTATTAGGCAAGCAGTTGCCTTCACTGCGCTTCTTCACGCCTCGACCTGTAATGTACGATATGTTTAGTTGCTTGTGTTGCCGTGCATGTTGCTTTGTTGCTTGTCCTGGAGCTGCTCGCTCATGCGTGGCTCGCAGACGAGGAGAGCAAGGCATCGAGGGTTAAGAATGCTTGCAGGCTCTGGTTGTCCACTTTCAAATATTCGATATGTAGGCGCGTATTGTGTATATATGCTTAATTATTGTATTTGTTCTGTACAAATACCGTAATTTAAGTTCAAACGCGCGATGCCCAACCAGTCTTGACACGCTTCTTGCCTCGAAACGGTACAGACCGACAGACACAAGCGAGCGAGCGACCAAGCACGCGAGCACCTACACATACACAAGCACCAGCATGGCACCAGCAGTCAAGAAGCAGCGTGTGGGCGGCAGCGATGCGTCCACTGCCTCAGATGCCACAGCGTACCCGGACACTGAGATCCAGCGCGAAGAGAACAACGAGCAGGACAGCGATGACGACGACGATGACGAGACGCCTATGTCCATCATCGCACAGTTCCAGAGCGAAGACGTACGTACATTGGCGCGGCTGCTGCTGTCCTATGCATGCGTGCGTTATAGCAGCACTGACAGTGCAGTTTGTGGTTGCTCCTACTGACGTTCACATGCTTTTCACGAATGACGTGACGTTCCCACAGGGCAAGAGCGTCGGTCCGCAGCTCGACATCCCACTGAGCTCGAACGTGAACCAAATGGAAGTGCTCGTGAACGAGCTCCTGCAGGTTCGTGTGTCTGTGCACTTACGTTAGTAGATCCACTGCACAGCCTGCTCACTCTTATGCTCTTGTGCTCTTGTGCTTGTGTGTCTGTGTCTCGCGACTACGTAGAACGGGAAGAACAAAGTGCCATACTCGCTCTTTGTGGGCGAGACTGAGATCACCAAGTCGCTGCAAGCCACGGTCGAGGAGCTGGTGTGTCCATCGTGCTCGTAGCTGTTGCTTGTTTGTCCCATGTCCACGCACTGCTGCTGCTGCTCACTTACGCATGCACTAACGCTCTCCACTCTCACTCTCACTATCACAGAAACTCTCGACTGAGACTGCGCTGACGATCACGTTCCAGCCGCTCGCAGTGTTCCGCGTCCGCCCTGTCACGCGCTGCAGTGACACGCTCCAGGGCCACTCCGAGGCGATCCTGCACGTGAGCTTCAGTCCCGATGGCAAGAAGCTCGCAAGCGGCGGCGGCGACGCGACTGTGCGGTTCTGGGACACGAACACGTCGATGCCAAAGCACACGGGGCGTGGTCATAAGCACCACGTGCTCTGCACTGCGTGGGCACCGGACGGCGAGCGCTTTGCGTCTGCAGACCGCAATGGCGAGATCCGACTGTGGGACCCAGCGACTGGGAAGCAGATCGGTCAGCCGCTCAAGGGCCACAAGCAGTGGGTCACGTCGCTCACGTGGGAGCCGATGCACCGCAACGCGAGCTGTGAGCAGTTTGCGAGTGCGTCGAAGGACGGGAGCATCAAGGTCTGGAACGCGCGCACGGGGCGCCAAGTGGCGTCGCTGTCGAGTCACACGGACTCGGTCGAGTGCATCAAGTGGGGCGGCGAAGGACTGCTCTACAGCGCGTCGCGTGACCGCACGATCAAGGTCTGGGCGATGGAGGGCGATCAGATCGGGAAGCTCGTGCGCACACTCGTGGGCCATGGACACCGCATCAACACGCTTGCGCTCAATGTCGACTACGTCTGCCGCTCGGGTCCGTTCGACCACACTGGCAAGACGTTTGCGACGCGCGAAGAGATGCAGCAAGCCGCGCAGACGCGGTACGATCAAGTGCGGAAGAACCAGCCGGAGCGCCTCGTCTCGGGCTCGGACGACTTCACGCTCTACTTCTGGGAGCCAGCAGAGAACAAGAAGCCGATCGAGCGCCTTACCGGCCACGTGCAGCCAGTGAACCACATCTGCTTTTCGCCAGACGGTCGGTACTTTGCAAGCGCGTCGTTTGACAAGAAGGTCAAGATCTGGAACGGTCAGACCGGCAAGTTCGTCGCAACGCTGAATGGCCACGTCGGCGCTGTGTACCAAGTGTGCTGGTCAAGCGACTCGCGCTTGATCGTGAGCGCGAGCAAAGACTCGACCGTGAAGGTGTGGGAGCTCGCGGACCCGAAGAACGCCAAGATGACGCTCTCGGGGCACGAAGACGAGGTCTACGCGCTCGACTGGAGTCCAAATGGCGACAAGGTCGCATCCGGCAGCAAAGACCGCAAGATCAAGATGTACGTTTGGAATGCTGCTGCTGTTGTCATTGTTGTTGTTGGAAATGGTGGTGTGATGTAGTTGCTCACGCTCTACTTGTGTGTGTCGTGTGCATCCTGCAGCTGGCGTCACTAGCGAGAGTGAAGATGGCTGGAAGTGCTCGCACTCGCACTGCGATCGATGCTCGATGAGCTTGAGACGCATGCTTGTGAGAGAGAACGCTTTGGTAGAGATAAAAACAAGGTCTTGATGAATTTGATATGCATGTTTTTACTTGCAAATTGTATGCTTGAGTAGCCCCTAAAAAGAATAGTAGTGATAAAAACGAGAGACTATTCGCGCGCAAACGTTATATTTCATCCGTAGCGGTAATATTTCATCCATTTTGGCGCGCAAATTGCGACCACGACCTCGTTTTCATCACTAGCAGACACTCACTCCAGTGCGACTCGCGCGCTTCGAACAACAGCACCACTCAGCAATTCGCCACGACATCAAGCAGGCAACGCACACACACGACCGCTCGAGATGAAGCGCAGCCGCGAGGACGATGATGACTGCAAGAGCAGCTACTCTGCGCTCGCGAGTGCTGCGTTCTCGCCTGTGCATCCGTCGGCGCAGCACCACGCGCACAGCGCCGCGCCAGTGTCGATGTCGCCGTGGAAGCAGCAACCGCTCTTTGGTGCATTCCAGCGGTCCAAGCCGGCTCCAATGAAGCGGTTCCGCGACCGCTCAGTCCCCATCGGTGCGTCCCTTGTGATCTCTTCATACGATGATGGCGATGTGTACTCGTGACTGACGCACCACTTGTGCATCGACTACAGACGCCATGAGTCGCATGATGTCGGCGGCTGTCACAAGCGCGCGCATGAAGAAGCACAGCGCGCAGCTGCAAGCGCTGTCCATGGTGCCGTCAACGAGCAGTGCGAGCGCGAATGCCAACTCGTGCTGCAGCGTGTGCGAGAGCGGGAAGCGACACCAGCGCGCTTCACCAGCAGTCGACCGCTGCGGCTACTGCGAAAAGCTCGTCGGCGCGTGCTGCATCCGCGACTGCGAGAGCTGCTTCGGACAGTTCTGCTCGCTCTGCTCGACACTCAAGTACGTTGGATCGTGCGGTCGCTTTGTCATATCAAGTGACCGTCGCCATCTCTAACAGATCTGTTGTGTATCGCTCTGTATGGACTGGGCAGCTGCGACCAGCAGTTCGACCGCACGCTCTGCTGGTCATGCAACGACGCGCAGTCGAGCTGATAGATGCGAGCTCTCGCCCACAGCCACGCGGCGGCGCCGTCCATTCAACTAAGTTATGCGTTTCAAGTGTCTGTCCACCACGTTGTCATCGTCTCTTGCGACTGCTGCGGCTCTTGGTCAAGCGACTCGCCTCCACCTCTTCGTCTCTACGTAAACACTCTGGTCGGCGCCTTGTCGAACAAGAAGCGTCGCACCATCTCGAGTGCTGTAAGCGGCTGATCGTGCGGCACCATCTACCATCGCCCAACCAGGCAACGACACGAGAGCTAGTGAGGACGAGAAGGAGAGGCACACAGCACACACAATAGCGTGACGACGTACATGGCCGGCGTCGTGGATCTTGAAGAAACTCAGTCCGTACGCACTGCGCACTTCGCCCACGCGCTGCTCCTTCACGATGAACGGCGTCACGGGCGTTGCACTGAACGCCTGACGGTGGTTCCACGGGAGCTGGCACGTCCACTGGTCCTGGCTCATCCAATTCACAACAGTGTCAGCGTCTCCGCCGTACACGAGCACGCGCACGCCCCGGTCGAGCAACGTCGCGACGCGCGATTCGCTCTCTTCGACAAAGTCCGACTGACGCAAACCCCCGATCGTCACTGCGCTGCAGAGCTCCCATCGGTGCGTCGGCATGCCAAAGTACGCGAGCACAGTCGCTTGGTTGACATAGTCTTCAAGACGCGCGAAGCGGTAGCAGAGCCCGATGCGGTCGTCTCGATGGCACTCGCGCCGCATGTCGTACGAGTTCCAGCCAGCGTCATGGACGGCCGAACTCGCGAGCATGCTGAAGCTGTCAAAGAGTGAGGTGATGTGGTCGCAGTCGTGAGGTTCGGCGTTTCCACGCAGCATCGCTGGTTGTGGATTCGTGTTAACCACACAGCGCTCGGACATCGAGGCAAACTGCGCCGCCAAGTCTCGGAGTCGGTCTTCATTGCGACCGAGTAGGTCTTTGCCATACGTGTTCGCGACTGCAAAGTCCACGTACGTGTCGATGAGCGCTTTCGGCGAGACGACACCGTTGCCAATGCCAATGCCTTTCAGCACTGGCTGCCAGCGCGCTCGGTCGGCTGCGAGCAAGTGGTCTGCCAAGTCTGGGACGTAGTGTCCAGCGTAGCTCTCGCCAAAGATGTATAAGTCGCGCGTCGCGAGCTCTGCGTGCTTTGCAAAGAACGCTGTCAAGAAGCTCGTCATGTCGTGCACTGCGTCGTCATGGGTCCAAAACGTGTCGGTGTCTGGATCACTGAAGCCCGTGCCTCTCGGCTGGTCGAGGAAGATCACGTGCGCGAGCGACGTCCATGCAAATGGATTGAGCGACATGCGGTTCGTCTCGTCGTCGAATGTGCATGGACCGAGTTCAAAGAGCCCACCCACGAGTCCAGAGCATCCAGGACCGCCCGATAGCCAGAGGATGACAGGAACAGTAGTCTCTCTGGCTGCACCAGTGAGCATCGAGTCGTGGCTCGTGGACTCGTAAAAGATGTAGTACAAGTCGCTGACGACGCCGGTCTCTTTCGTAGCTTGCTCGCCACAGAGCGAGTCGGAAGAAGGCGACAACGCGACACCGTGATCATCATCATCCGTCGACAGCGCACTCGCGACTGCAAACACATCTCGCTCGAGCCGACTAGCTGCTCGGTCGAGGACGCACAATGCTAGCAGCAGTGTCAAGAGGATGCTGCAACTGCACATGGTCGTCGAGCTCACTCGCGTGAGCACGACTTGCTGTCGAGCTGGTTGTGCGCGACTGTGTTGCCTATCTCTGAGCCGACAGACTGGTGACCAAGTGACCAAGTGCGACTCTTCGCATGAGCTCGAGGATCATGAAACGAAGTCGTGGATTTGCGCGTCGCTAGCTAGAAGAAGACCGAGTCAAGCGACGTGCAGCTGCTGCTCTGGGCGTGATGTGGAATGACGTGCACAGCGTCGCTGTCGATGAAGTGGCCGACCGAGTCTTGAACAACACTGTCCGCGCTGCTCGACGGGTCCAAGTAGAACGGCTCGTCATCGCGCGAGTCGACTGCATTGCCATCAGCTGGAAAGTGGAACCGCTGCATCAGTCGATCATCGACAGTCGAGCGCGGTAGGTCCATAGGGATCGCTAGTGCTGCACTGCGTCCTGCCATCTGCAACGCAAACGACATTGCCAAGCAAAGAGATCAGTGGTGATACTGCTTTGGTAACACTCGCTCGCTCACTTGCGTACCTTTTCACGCAGGAACGATTGGAAGAACGGTCTCGAGTCGATCGAGCTTGGGAGGTGCAGATCCTTGGATCCAGCTGCTCCAGCGTCTAACGCGCGAGACACTGCTGTGGCTTCGCTCGCCTTGGCATTTACCTTGAACGGGTAAGTCGGTGGTTGAGACTTCGTCTTGGCTGGTAGCACTTCGTTCGTTGTCAAAGCTTGTTGACTGCCGAGTTTGTGCCACTTTGGTTCCGTTGATGCATGAGTCGAGCGCTTGGTGAACCGAAAGTGCGCAAACAGGTTCTCAGGAGCCTGGCGCTTTTTGGTTGTGCTGCTCGCACTCCGACGTGAAGCACGCACGTCGACAATCGAACTGTCATCGTCGTCGTCGTCATCGTCTGGAGAGACTGCATGAACGACTTGAATCGAGACTGCTCGGTCTCGCTCGTCATCGCCGGTTCTCGATGCATGCCGCCAGCTCGCTGCGTTTGTAGCTACTCCATCTTCGATCGCATGATGTGCATTGTGAAGACGGGATCGACAGAACGGCGCGCTCGATTTCGTGTTGGTTGTTGGGGCGTGCACAACATGACCTAGTCGGGGCTGTTGTTGCGCTTGAGTCGTGATCGGTGGCGCTGGCACACTCGTGTTCGCTGGAACCTGTCGCAGGTACTGGAACATACTCTGTTGCTTGGCAGACTTTTGATGTCGCTCCAACTTCTTGATCGCTTTCAGGAGCTTGCTGTCGCCACTGACTGGATCAGCTGGATCCTTAGCGTCACTGCTGCTTGTCGCTCTCGTTGTCGGTGCTTCACTCCTTGACGCCGACAACGTCGCATGGACTGTACTTGTCGAAGACTGCTGGTTGAGAGCGTCAAAGTCAATCTCAAAGCGCTGATCCATCCCGGCAAACTGGTCGTGGAAGACCCGAACGTAGAGGACACGTCTTGGGTTCTCGTCATGCGTCTCGGGGATCTGGACATCGATGATCGAGTCGGTGTGAACTCGTTCGCGAAACAGCACCAAGCTGTCTGGAGACCAGACAACAAGCGTGCACGTCTGCTTTGCATCTTCTTCGGTTGCTCTAGTGCTGCGATGTGTCGAGCGACTCGTCTTCACTTCGAGTCGCACGACGTCGTTCAGTACCGATGCAGTCGCAGCCCAATCTGCGATCGCAGATGCTCGTTCGACCAATGTTGTGCACGCCTCGATGTCTCGACTGATGCACCGTTTGAGATCCACCGGATCTGCACTTGCGAGCTCCCGAAGTGATCGAATGCCCATGAACTCGAGCGCTGTCACGACTCGCGAGTCGACGTCTTTGACTTGTCGAAGACAGCCAGCACCGCCGCCTTCGTCCCAGGATCGCAGCTTCACACAGCGCCACAAGTTGAACGTAATCGCCACTGCTTCGCCATGACTATGTGTGGTCATGAACTCGACCGCTGCTGCACTTGCATCAACACAAACTCAGCTTCCAGTCAGAGTATCTTCCAAGACGCAAGTGGAAAGTGAAACGAACCTCGAAGTATGCGCTGTGCTTGCTCCATGCACTCGATCATTGCAGCGTACAACGGATCGCTCTTCGACAAGAGCCGTCCGACGCCAGCTTGGACGAGGATGTTAATCTTCATCTCGGTCGAGTTCACGACGTTCTTGATCGCATTGCCTTTGACTCGGTATCGGATCTTGCTGTCATTGAGCTCGTTCAGACGCTTCTTCTCGCTTCGACGCAGTGGATGCTGCTGCATCTCTTCGCAGCGCGCGAGCACTTGCAAGAGGTAGGATGTGCTCGAGGGCGACTGCGCGAGTCGCGCTATTCTCTTCATCGTGTCGAGACTCACGTGGTGGTCGCTCATGAGAATACCCAACTGGGTCGGATGAAGCACCTCGGTGCTCTCTTGCATCGCTATTGCTTTCCCGTCGAGGAGTCGTCGCAGCGAGACTTCAAAAAGCTGGTGCACGATCTCCGAGCTCCCGGCTTTGCTGCATCTTGTCGCGAGGAACGTCCTCTGTTCAGTCGTAGCAGCAGTAGGTAGCACGTCAGCAATGACAAGTCTGTTGATCCGCGCAAACTCTCTCGTCGTGGCTCGTACCTCTGTCCACTTCTTCGCATCCGGTATGCTGCACACTGACACAGTCGTTAGCTCACGCGTCGATCAAGAGATGAACTGCGTGACACTCAAGTACCTGTTCCAAGGACGACCTCGCAATTCAGGCTCTCGTGCAGGCGCTCTGCGATCGAACTCTCGATGCACAGGTTGCTCGAATCGCTGCGGTGCCAACCAACGAATGTGAGTGCACTGACGCAAGTCAAATGAGTCAGCTGACTGCTTGACGTGCCTGCACAGCTGCTCGTATTTGCTGACCATGCTTCGCTCAGTCATGATCACTGCTACTCCGCAGCTACAACGACCGCATCGACAAGTTAGCCCTTCGAGCACATCGATGCGAGTTCCGACAGATGATCACTCGCACCTGTCCAAGCCTGGACGCCCTGCTCTTCCAATCATCTGAAGAATGCTCCGTGGATCCTGCTCTTCGTATCCTCCATCGCCCCGGTAGATCTGCGTCGACTTGATGATGACAAGACGCGCTGGCTGGATCGATCGACAGATGACGCTCTCTGTTAGTGAGTGAAATAACATGCAGCACTCTTGATCTTGATGCACAAGCAGCGTACCAAGTTCACGCCGATCGCGAGCATGTTCGTGCAGCTGCGATCCATGTCAACGCACCACACATCGTCAAGTCTCGACTCTCACATCTGGATGCAAGCGTCTACTCGGTCGTACCACAGAATCGGCAGATGTCCTTCGCGAAACATCGTCTCCGTGATCTTCCTGTTGCACTCGGATGTCAGCTGGAACGAATGAAAGGAATAGAGATGCGAGCAAGCTGTCCGCACCGCTCGTCGTCTGTGAGAGCTGCGTGATGATACCCGACGCCACTGCGCAGTCCAGTCAACCACGTTGTGTTTGTCGACACTTGCTCTGCCTCGGCAATCAGCTCCTGAAACAGAGGCACATGTCAATGTCGATGGTCAGACACAACATGATGAGGCTGGTCCTACCTTCACTCGTCGTGCGTTGCTGAAAAAGCAGCTTTCTCTTGCTGACGCAGCGAGGAATCTAGCGACGGCATCATGTAAGAAGGCATGAGAGCGTGCTGAAGTGCAACCGATCAGCTCTCGCACACTGAACGTACTCTGCGAGACGCATTGCGGACTTTCCCGAGTTGCAAAACACCAGCGTCGGCTTGTCGCTCGAGTGCTTCCGGATGAGCGTGTGTACACTGCTGTCCAAGTTCCTGCACCGTCATGTCAGTACGACGAAGCAGTGCCACCGCTCAGAGAGATCGCATCGCGAAGTCTACCGTTCAAACAGAAACGGGTTCGGTGCGCTGTTGTAGCCGACGACATGGCACGTCAGCGGCACTGCACAAACCAAAAGCAACAGTCAGTGCGTGCACAGGCGATGGCATTCATCAAGACGGACTTGCACAGTGCAAGAGTGAATCGAACCTGGCTGGTACTCGCTGCCAAACTGGACACGAGAACGAGTGTCAGATCTCATAAAGTTGTCGATGCGAGCGACATCGCAAGTAGCTGTACATACCTGAAAGACCATGTCTTTCGGACACTGGATCCACGTTCCGACATCGTGAACGTTCAAAGACGGCGTAGAGAGCACCACGACTCGACTGCACATTCACAAGGCAGTCAGATGCACCACCGGTGGATCGAATACATCGATGCAATACTCGATTGACGTACAGGTTTGCGATCGGACAGTCGATAGCGTGTGCAGTAGCCCAAGCAGCGAGAGCTTGCATCCGACAGATCACAGTCTCGAGCATCGCGCCATTCGATCTGTCGCCGATTTGATCGATCTCGTCGATGAGTAGCAAGCCCACACAAAGCGCAACACTCTGCAAGCAGCGCATCGTGAGTTCACAAGTGAGCGGTTCGTTGGAGTGCACCCACATTGTCCTAGCTCACATACCTTGTCGATTGGCGACTTCCGCGTCAGCGCGTCCCACTACAGAGCACTCAACGGCGTCAGTCCTCGATGCGTGTTCATCAATCAAACAGGTTCAATGCACTCTTCATCACCACCTTTTCCGCAGTGCTCAGCAAGACATCGGTGTTTGAAACGTTGATCTTGTCTTTGCCATGTTGCTCGCTCGACAGATCGATGAACGTCATCCCCAGACTCATCGTTCCAAAGCGTGCGCGCCAATCACTAAGTCTATCGTGCACACCAAACGCTAAGTGAGCGCGTTGCCGATTCGTTCATCATCGAAACGCGTGACAACAGCACCTTTCATGCAGCAGAGCTTGCGTCGGAGCAATGTACAGTGCCTTCGACTGCGTGTGATGTCGCTCGTAGTTCTGCAAGAACGAGGCTTCGAGCACAGACGTCTTGCCAGCACCTGCTCAGTCATCATCACGCAACACTCACAGTCAATGCATTCACTGCACTACAGTTCTGTCATCCATTGCCACCAAATGGATGTATCGATTTCGTACCTGCTGGCGCGCTGACGACGAGGTGCTCGCGCGACGTGAACGCGACTGCCAACACCTGCTGCTGCATGCGGTTCATGCGCTCGTACGGGAAGCACGGCAGCAGGTGCGTCGGGAACACATCGCGCATGTCCATCGCCTGTGCGTCGTCACTGATCTCTCGCATCGTGCTGACTGCTGTGAACAACGCGACAGAATGCGGAATGCAGAATGCATGTGCAACTTGCAAGTTGCACTTTGCGGCAACCAACGCGCACCGCTGCGTGCGTTGGAGCACACGTCACTCCGCTGCGCTTGAGGCAAATGTCGCACATGCTCAGGGCTTGAGCACGCGCGATAGAGCGCGAGCTTGAGCATGATCCTTGACGACAGTGAGCTGATCACCACCAGACAGAGGCGAAGTCAAAGGAGTTGGTTGATATTGAAAAGCATTTTGTCGCTCGTCGTACTCTCTTGCTCGCTTGTACGAGTGAGCCGCAGCACAGTTCATCTCTGTGCCAGTCGAGCTCAGCGGAACCAGCGACTCGGGTTCTTCTGCGACTTGTTCTTGCTGTAGAGAGCTGTTGCGCGGCGACCACGGCGGGAGATCGTGAGTGAAATGAGCGATGAGTTGGACGACTGCCCAGTGCTCGGCGTCTTCCACGAGTCCAGGAGCGAGTAGCGCCGCTCCGAGCCGTACTCGCTCGGTGGTCCAGCGCTGCTCATCGGGACGCTGTCGTGCAGATTGCTGTAGTGCGACGACACTACGCTCGATGGAGGTGGTAGCGTCTCGATTGCTCGCATCTCAGGCATGCTCCCGCGATGCGTACTTGGCGGTGCGTCGACGTCGACGCTGTACTCGGCCGCCTTTGCTGCGTGGTAGTCAGTGTGCTCAGGCTCGTAGTTTGCCCGCAACGTCGACTGGCGAAGCATCTTGGGCGACGGCAGCGGCGACGGATTCGACACGTTCCCTTTGTACCGAAAGCTCCGCGGCGCGACGGCTTCCGTGACTTCGAGCTTCCCGCCGTCAAAGTTGATGCTCTTTGGTGGCGCTTGGACCTGGTCGATCTCGATCTCGCGCTCGTCGTCGACCACAAACGTTCCGTTGTACGTCAAGTCCGTGTCGCGCTCGTCGTCGACATCAAAGCTCATGGCGCTCACTGGCACACTGTGCTTGTGCTCGGAGCCGTTCGCAGCCGTCGACGCCGTGCGGAAGAGACTCGTCGGCGACGCGCGCTTGTCGTCGTCGCGGACTTTTTTTTTGAACGACTTGCGGCTCTCGGTCAGCGTCGCATTAAGCCAGCGCGTGCTCGTACGCTCCATGAAGCTCGACGCAATGAAGCTCTCGTCGCGCGCACGCTCGCTCTTCAAGATGCGCAGGATGCGATTCGCGTTCCCGATCACCGCGCTGTCGGTCGTCGCGTGCTTGTTCTCGACGAGCGTCTCGAGGAACTTGACCATCTCGGCGTGGTACTTGAGGTCGCGAACCAGAAAGTCAGGCTCTGGCTTGCTCGAGCCGTCTGTTGGCGCAGCAGTGCGCGTCTCGAGGATGCGCCGCACGAGCTTGACAAGCGCTGGGATGTCCGAGTGCTGCATCGTGACGCGGCAGATCAAGAGCTCCAGGAACTCGCGCGAGACCATCTCTGGGAATTGCAGCAAGCGACGCGCGAGACGGAGGATACAGCGGTACGGGAAGCTCGTGACCGCGTACCGATTGCAGTGGCGCGCGAGCTTCACGATCTGGTCAGGGATCTGGCTGTTTGCGATGCTCCCGTCAATGTTGAGAGGCGCGCGGAGGATGTACGTCATCGCAGTCGTGAGCTTCTCGACTTCGTCGGCCACGGCTTTGATACCGTCGGGCGGGTTCCGGAGATCGAACGTGACGAGGACGTCCCACTTTGTGCGCCAGAGCTGGAAAAGCAGCTCGAGGTTGTGCGCTGGGTTCGTGAGCGCCTCTGGGTCCGGGCGCGAGAGGAAGCGGTCGAGGTAGAGCCCTGCGACAAAGTTGTCTGGGTACCGCACAAAGTCCGTCTCGTCGTTCAGGATGACCGAGTCGCGCTTCACGAGCGACCGCTCGACGCGGTTCCGGCAGATGATCTCGTCGAGCTTCTTCCGCACTTCGGTGCGCCAGTGCGAGTTCCAGATCAAGTCGCTCTTCTCGTGGTTGTCGTCAAAGAACTTGCTCGCTTTCGTGTAGTCCAAGTGGATCTGGTACACGAGCGGGTACGGCAAGAAGCGGCAGAGTCCGCTGTACATGCGCTCGCGCAGCGAAAAGTCTTTCTCAAACAGTGCGTAGAGGATCTCGAACGCCGGGCCGCGCAGCGCTTCGGCGCGGAGAAAGTTTTCGTGGAGCACGTGCTGCTTCGACTGGAGCGCAACGCCGAGCACTTCGACCCAGAGGCCACTGCGCTCGACGTACTCGGCGATGCTCAAGCACGTGTCACAGAGCTCGGCCAAGCACGAGAGCGCGTAGAACGCTTGGTCGTAGCCCAAGTGGTCCGTGATCACTTGGAGACTCCACGTGAACTGGCAGAACGGCACGAGCATCTTCTCGAGACTGCACTCAAAGCCGCAGATCTTGTTCAGGATCAGCAGTGCGAGCTCTTGGCGAAGCAAGTACTCTGTGTTCCCAAACTCCGTCTCCATGCCAGCAGGAAGGCCGTCCGTGTTGCCTTTGTTCTTGAATCCGTACGTCGACAGCGACCGGCGCGACGAGATCGAGTACCCTTTCTCTTCTGCGACCTTGTCGAACGGCAGCAAGTACCGCCCGAGCGTTGCGACTGAGATCGACGCGTTCACAGGGTCAACGTCGTCCACGTGCTGCTCAAGACACTCGACAAACGAGACTCGGAACGCTTCGACATCTGCCAAGACGCTCAAGCACTCGAGCGCTGGCAACGTATCGTTGTAGAGACCGAGACTCGGGTCCCGGTTCTCGTTCAAGAAGATGAAGATCGCTTCGAGGAACTCGCGTGACACCGCCGTGTCGAGGTACTTGACGATCGACGCCGGCTCGACCTTGGCTTTCTCGAGCAAGATGCTAATGTAGATCCCGCCAATCACAGGCTCGTCCTTGAGACAGTCGTACATGTAGTTCATGGAGCTCTCGAGGAACGACAGCTCGTCGCCGTTCCGGTCCGTGCAGTACTCCTCCATGAGCTGCATGAGCTCGAACCGCATGCTCTCGTTCCAGATGCACGTCGGCTCGCGGATCTCGGAGAACAGGATCGCGCAGAACTCGTGGCCGCTCGGCTTCTCGAGGTAGTCGAGAAAGTCGAGCGGGAGCAAGTTCGCCAGTGCGTCCAGCGCGCGCGAGCGACTGTCGCTGTTCAAGCCGAGCGCGATCGCTTTGATCGCAAGGAACGCGCTGTCGAGCGCCTCGCGCTCCATCTTGTGCTGCTCAATGCCAGTGTTGCCGTACCGGTACGCACTCGACGCTTCACCGGACGTCAGCATCAAGTACAGACCTTTCCAGAACACGCGCGTGATCTCAACGACTTGGTTCTGAAGCTCGCGCGCGCGACAGAGCGCGGCGATGATCTCGAACGAGATCTTCTGGAGCTGCCACGGCTGGATGTTCTCGAACGAGAGCATGAGCTGGTCCACGAGCACGCAGATGCGCTCCGTGTGCTCGGACTTGGTCGTGTCGTGTTGCGAGTTGTACTCGGCGGCTGTAAAGAACGTCGAGACGTCGTCGTCTTCTTCGCCCGTGCCAAAGTCAAAGTGGCTCCCTGGCGGCGGGTGTGGCACACTCGCGTCGCCATTCGTGAGCGACCGAATGCCTTCTTCGGACCGGAGAATGAGCAGCAGGACGGAGAACATGTCCTCTTTCGCATCAATGCCGCGTCCGAACGCGTGGAACTCGACGGCGTCGAGGAAGATCTCCCAAAAGCCTTCGATCTCCAGGAGCAGACCGATGTTCTTTGGCGCCGACACGAGGAGCTCGAGTAGGATCTTGCGCGACTGTTCCTGGAAGCGCCGCATTGCACTCGGGTCTTGATTTCCGTCGGCGTCGACTGGCGGCGCGAGGAGCGCAATGAGCAAGTCGAGCGTCTTGGACTCGTACGAGAAGAACTGGAACTTGAACTTCTCGAGCAGAATGAGCTGCGCTCTCAGGATGCAGTCGATCACTTCGTCGGCCGTGCGTCCGAGGTCCATCTCGTCCTTTCGTCCGAGGCGACTGCTCAGCGTATCAAACGCGCTGCGCACAGTCGTGACTTCGTGGCCCTTGACACAGAGCTCTTTGTACCGCTCGCGCAAGTCGACGAGCGTGTACGCCATGTCCTCGTTCCAACCAAAGACTTTGAACGCACCCGAGTCGTCGAGCGAGTCGAGTCCGCGCGCTTGGCGCCGGATCAAGTAGCGCCACTTCTCTTCAATGCTGCCCATCAAGACCAGCGGCTGCTCGATCGCATCGACCTCCGTCTCGGACTCGACAAGCGTCGAGAGGTAGTACCCACTGCAGTACACATCGTGTGAGAGCTCGACGTAGCTCACTGGTGGGATCGGGATGTAGCTGTAGACAGCACCGACGTCGCGCTCGAGCTCGTCTTTGAACTCCTCGACATGCTCTTGGATCATCTTCTGGAGGTGCAGGCGCATCGCACTCGACCAGAGCACGCGCTTGTCGACTTTGCGGCACGTGTAGATGTCGGCAAAGACCTCCGGCGCCTCGGTGTCGAGGATCGTGATGAGGGACTCGGGTAGGAGGTCGAGCAAGTAGCTCTGAGTGCCAAAGCGGTCTTCAGACGTTTGCATTCGGTGGATCTTCTTCAGGAGCTTCGCTTCAAACACAAACGTCTCGTCCTCGGCGCTCTTCACGGGCGCGTCGGACGCAAAGAGGAAGAAGAACGCGCCGTACGCGTACAGCTTCTCGAGCACAGCGTCACTCAGCGACAGCAAGATCTCGCACACGAGACGGTGTACGACAACGTCGTCGACGAGGAGCAGCTGCACGAGCTTGGCGACCGACGCGTGCTCGGACAGCACGCTGTTTGTCAGCGGCAGCGGCCACACATTCGCGGACGTCGTCGACGCGATCTTCTCGTTGAAGACAAAGTTGCGCAGAATGCCAAGTGCGTACGTCGTTGTCTCGAGCAGATCGATCGACTGGTCCGGCAGCTCCATCCACCGCAGCTCTGGGAACTCTGCGAGCGATCGCCACTCATGCGCCAAGTCACCACCTGTCTGCGCGTGCTTGGAGCAGCAGCAGACGCACACGCCAAAGCTGTGCTGGCTCCTGCTCGCAGCGTCCTTCTCAAGAAAATCCTTCAGCTCGACGACCGTGAACGGACCGTGGACTGGCGCGTTGCTCGCGCTCTCGTCGACAATGCGCTTGGCGCACCACTTGAGGTTGAACCGCGACGCACCGGCGAACGACATGCCGGCGATCGGCAGCGACGACGTTGTCGGGTCGCCGTTGAGCTCCATGAGCGGAATGTCGTCGTCGTCGCCAGTGCCACTCGGCTCCTGCGCGCCGTTCTGCTGGAACTCGAGCTGTAGTCGGCGGCGATGGCCGAGCACAGAGAGGTGCAAGAAGACTTGGATGCTCCGCTTCGAGCAAAACTGCTCGGTCGCGCCGTTCGCGTGGCTCATCTGGTACATGAGCTCGACGATGTCTTGGATCTCAGCGGCAACGAACGAGTTGTTGAGGAGCTGGATGAGGAACTTGGCGCGGTTGCGCGAGATCTCGCGCACGCTCGGGAACACGCGCGCCATCTCGATGAGGATCTTGAGCATCCAGTAGCAGCGCTCCTCCGAGTCGTGCGACTGCGAGAAGAGGTGCGTTGAGTCCGAGAGACTCCCTGGCATCCCAACTGCTCCGTACTGCACGAGACGACCGAGGTGCAAGTTCTCGAGCCAGCACTGGTACACTTCGTTGAAGAACGTGAGCGGCGACTTGGCGATCTCGACGCCAGCGAAGAACAAGTCGGCCGAGTCGCTCGATACTGGACTCTTTGGGTGCGCGTGGTGACCGTTCGAGCCGTCGAGACCGTTTGCGACGTGGTCGAGCTGGAGCGACCCGTCTTTGATCTTCTCGTACAACACGCGGAGGAAGAAGCGACCTGCTTGTGGCTCTTTGCTAAAGCACTCATAGTCGACGCGGAACTGCTTGTGGTTCCACTTTGGACCGACTGCTTGGCGCTGCGAGCTTGTGTCGAGTGCCGGTGCGCTCAGCTGCAACGTCGCTGACTTCTTCCACGTCTCGAATGCCTCGAGCGACTTCTCGAGCGCTGTCTTGAGCTCCTTGCGCGCCTCGGCGCTCCAGATCAGATCCGGGAGCATGAAGTCTTTTTGAAGCAAGTCTGCGAGCAGTCCGAGGTCGGACGCTGACTCGCCCGAGTAGTTCATGCGGCTGTTGTCGTCCTTTGCTTTCACGACAACAGCGGCACTGTGACTCTCAGTCGCCATTGCGAGCACTTGCGTCTGCATACGTCGAATGAACCACGCACTGGCGCTGCTCTTGGCGTCCACGTGCTGCTTGGTCTTCGACTGGTGCTTTGCGTCGCTCTTGTGCTTGTTCTTCTCACGCTCTTTCTGAATCTTCTTGCGCGCCGCGACGTGCGACAGCATGCGCAAGAAGCCGTTCGGGAGCATGCGCAGGAGCATGTCGTACGACGCTTTGTGGTGCACGATCCAGATCGCACCGATGAACTGGTACACCTCGCGGCCGTCCTTCCGCGGATGAAAGAACGCGCGGTGAAGATCCGACAGTGTCTGCCCAGTCTCGAGCGCAGCGTCGCAGATGCGCTGCCGAACCTTTGCGTCGGCGTGGTCAACGAGCAGCTTCAGGACCGAGACGGCTGCGACCATCAAGCCCGTGTTCTCGCTCTGGCGCGCCAAGTCCATCAGCCTCGTGTACTGTGACCCGAGCGCCTTGATGATCGCGTCAAAGTGGTTCGTGTCTGTGCTCGCACGCGTCGTTGTCAAGACGTCGAGGAAGAGCTGGAGCACGGCGATCGAGCAGTACGGCTTGTGCATGCTCAGGACATCCACGAGCTGCGGAATGAGCTTCTTGTGCTCAAACACAGCGTGTCGGCTCTTCTTCTCAGCGGCTTTGTTCACGGCCAAGCGCGACCGATCGGCCACGAGCGAGTGAATCGCGTTCGTGGACCAGAGCGTCGACGTTGGCTCGCCCGACGCGACGAGCTTCACCAAGAGCGCTGTGATCGCAGTGACGTCCGTCTGGTCGCTCGATACGATTTTGTAGCACCCGTCGGTGATGCGGCAGAACGCATCGAGGATGATCGCGACTTCGTGCACGCGCACAGGCGGTTTGCTCGACTGTTCCAGTAGAATCGCCATGCCGCGCAGGATCGACGTGAACGAGAGCTGCGCGAGGCGCGTCTGGAGCGCTTTGCCTGCAAAGTCGTCGCTCCGGACGTTGATCGTCAGGTTCTCGAGCGCAAACACGACTTTGTCGGTCGCAGACGTCGCAGCGAGCCCTTCGTCCTTGGATTTGTCGATCTCTTTCGTGAGCTCAGCGTGCGCTGGCACGAACAGTCCTTCTTGGTTCAAGTAGAAGTACCGCTCGAGGTCGTCCGTGAGCAGAGCGCGCGGTGTCATCCGCGGGTTGATCTTTGAGAACTCGCACCCGAACGACACGCCCCAGTTGTTTGCAAAGCGGTAGCCATCGTACAGCACGCCGAGGAACGCTTCTGGGTCCGCTGGCGCGTAGATCAAGCGCGAGCCGTCGCTGAACTCGAGCGCGACGATCGTCTCGGAGCTCTCGATCCCAGGACGCGGCGCAACGACGCGACGCAACTGACGTAGCGAGTACGTCTTGTCCGACGTACTGTCGACTTCGCGGATCGTCCCGTCGATGACGCAGACCTTCTTGCGCCGGAACCGGCTGGATCCGTGTCGACCCGTGCGCTTTTGGACGTCGAGCCAGCTGTATGAGTCGAGGCGCTCTTGGTCGATCAGGACTTTGACTTGCTGCTTCGGGAGCTCGTCATGGACGACAGACTTTAGGACAATGCCGACTGCGCCAGCGAGGTGCTTGAGCTTCTGCACGATCGCCTTCGCTTGGTCCGAGTACAAGTACTTGAGCTTGTGCTTCACAGTCAAGACGATCGCATCGAGTGCGCTCGTGGCTTCCGCGATCTCTTCGATCGACCGGAACTCAAACTCGTGCGTCTGTCGGTTCATCGTACGCACTACGATGAGCGCGCGCGGCGTCAAGAAGATGTCGCTCTTCTCACGCTGTCCGCTCGACGTGCTGAAGATGCCGCTGAACTGGTAGCACTCCATGTTGTACACGCGCTTGCACTCGTCCAAGCTCCCGACCATGTGGCTCATGAGCTCCTGGAGAAACACGTTACGGCATCGATAGCGAAGGCGCAAGAAGATCGGCTCATCGTACTGATCGAGCTGCCGCTTGAGCGAGCCACACGACGACTCCATGAAGAGGCGGTACTGCCGCAGCAACACTTCTGGGTTCTTCACAACAACGCCACTGCCAGTGCTCGTGCTGCCGCTCGACGAGATCGACGACAGACTCGTGCGGCGCATCGACGAGTAGCTGTTCCGACGCGAGAGGATCCCAGTCTGGCGACCCGACAGGACGCTCGTGCCGCGATTGCTCGCAACGCTGTAGTTCATCGTCTCGCCAAACGTGAGCGAGTGGTGCGGGACCTGCTGCGTGCGCGAGCTCCCGAGCTGACTGCTTCCAAACTGGACAAAGTACGGGTTGTTGGTCATGCGACTGAGTAACCCGACGCACGCTTCGACTGTGAGGAGACTCGGAAAGCCAAAGAGGATGCGCTGGAGCATGCGGTACTTCGTCGCGAGGTTCTGGTAGAACGCAAGCGAGAGCTTCTCATGCTTGGCGACGTTCGTCTTCACGAGCGCGAGCACGAGGCGGCAGAGCATCATCGTCGGGAGCTCCGACATGTACTTCTGCGTCTGCACAGCACACTCGCGTTAGTTCCAGCAGTGCTTAGGCAAGTACGTGACCATCGCAAGCGCAACGCATACGTACCGTCGGGTCTTCGTCAAAGAGCGAGAGGAGCTTCTGCTGGAACGCGCTGCTCGAGAGCAAGATCTCGCGGCACTGGACCTTGTGCGTCTTGGACTCCATCAAGCGAAACAGGACGAGGAGCATCCAGTAGACTGAGATCGGGACGCGAGACGACAGCACGTGTGCGATCGTCGACAAGTACTCTTCGCCGCGCTCCACGAGAATCTTGACAAACTCCTTCATCGCTGGCGGCGCTTGCAGCAGTCGATAGAGCGTCTGGAGGTACGTCGGAATGAACTCATGCGCAGCTCCGTGGCGCGCGACGATGTCGTGGATCTCGCGCGCAACGACGTATGTCGCTTTGTCAAACGGTTTGTTTGGCTGCGCGATCACACCAGGCGTCGGTGTGTTCACGTTGAACTCGAGCGCAAGCGCGTGCATGCCGTCGTCGAGTCCCTTCGGCAGCTGACGCTGGACGCGCACGGTCTTGCTAAAGCCATGCGTCGCAAGCAGCGTCAAGATGCTCGACTGTACGACGCGAAGCTCGCGGTCCATCACACTTAGCTCTTTGCCTGTGTCCACGAGGTTCCCGCCTTCGTTCTGGATGATCTTGCGCGGGAGCATGCGCATCCACTCGGCGTAGAACGTCGTGACGACGTCGACTTGATGGTTCCCAAGCGCGTGGCACGACGCCAAGAGCTCGCACACGATCTTCTCGCAGTGTTCGCTGCTGTACGTACGCCGAATGCCGTCGACGAACTGCACTTGGAACGACTGCGGCGCGTCGCGAAAGAGCACGACGCTGTAGATGCGCGCGAGAGGGCGACTCGAGACGACAGTGTCAGGGTCCACCGACTCAGTGAGGAACTTCTCCGACACTGTCAACAAGCGCGTGGTCGTAGCGCTGCGCGCGGTCGACATCGCCATCTTCTGCACGTAGTACTGGAACGACGTCCCCTCTGCGAGCGACGTCCCGGTCTCGTCCTTGCACGCGCCTTCGAGCGTCTTCTTGCGGTACTCGTTGATCTGCATGCCGTACGACTTCATCACGCGCTGGATCGCTTGCGCGAGCTCCGTGCGCTTCGGTACGAGGAACAGACTCGAGTTGTCCGAGTGGTTCAAGCAAATCGCCGTGTGGTCGTCGCAGATCACGTCAATGGATACGAGACTCGTGTACGGGATGTGCGACATCAGCTCGCCGTCGCGATCTTTCTGGTAGATCCCGTCCGGCCGCACTTCGATCACACACGGCGACTGCACGCCGCGCTTGTGGTACTTGACGCTCTGGAACGCGTACGTCTGGAGCTCAGGACGCATCGGTTGTCCCGGCGACCGCGCTTCGTGCAGGCTCCGGAGACGCATGAGGCACACGAGCACTTCCATGCGGTAGTGGCATCGGTAGACCGTCTTCTTCACGCGGTGCCGCGGTGTGTAGATGATGAAGTCCTGTCAATGGGCACCACAGCAGCAGCACATAGAGACATATCCAGTGAGCTCATGTGTTGCCTACACAAGCAGCTGAAGCGCAGAGAGCGTACCGATTCGCCTTCGACGATGCTCGCAGTGTCGACGTCGTCGTAGCGCCACGAGTTCGTCGACTGCTTGTTGTCCAAGTCGTAGGTGTAGAAGCCGACGTCCGTGAAGCACAGCACGCGCTCTTTCACGACAAAGCTCCCGACTTTGTGCACCATGAAGCGCGCGACCGTTCGTGCGCGATCCATGGCTGCGCTGTTGTTGCTGCTGCTCTAGCACGTAGTGGCGTACGTGCGTGCGTATGTGTGTGTATGTATGTGCTCGCGCCTCCTCTATAGCGCGATTCTTCGTGACTGTGACTGTGTGCTGCGGCGCTCTCACTCGTGGAGCTGCTGCTACTGCTGCTGCGCCCGCGTGGGTGGACGGTCGGCCGAGCAGGAGAAGGGAGAGGAAGAAGGATGCGATATGATGTGATGTGAGTCGAAGCAACAGCAGTAGCAGCAGCGATGGTAGGCTGCCGCTGATCGATCGACAGCGCGCGCTGCGATTACGCTGCTTGCGCGCTCGCTCGCTTGTTCGCACCCACAAGCGCAGACCACACGAGTCGCACGAGTCGCACTCCACGCTTGCTTTGCTTTGCCTCGTTGTCCGGACAGATCCGCCGCGAACGCAGATGCAAAATATTCGTCGCTCTATGCCGCTCGCACGTCGCGGAGTGCTGTCTGTGCTGTCTGTGCTGTGTTGTGCAGGCACTCGACTCGATGCGAGTGCTAGTGCTGCTGGTGCTGGTGCTCGGGCGTCGCGCCTTCACGCCGCTTGCACGCCCGCCCACAGCTGGTTTCTTCTTGTGGCTGCTGCTTGAAGCGGTGTCCCAAGCGTGCGCTTGGTGCCTTTGGTGTCCTGTGCGAGCGCAGAAGATGCGGGAGAGACGCGACTGCAGAAGATTGCAAAGTGCGTGACAGACCGCACTTTATGATTTATTGAAAGGCAAATACGCCTGCTTGTAATCGCTTCAAAGAGGTATTTCCTTGCTAGGTTCGATACATGCGAACCACGCTGTCCAAGCGTCCAAGCTCTTGCTTTTGTCTTGCTCTTGAGCACATTTGCTCTTGCTTGCAATCATCACAGCACACAGCGCGACTGCGTTCACACAGTGCTGCTTCCTTTTAAGCGTCACGACAGTAGATCGTTTCAAAGTCCTAGTTGTGACAGCTTGTACTCACTCGCCCTCATTGACTTCACTCCCAAGTCGCAGGTCCTAGCGACCCAAACGTTGCCACGCACGACGAATCGACGCGAAAAGCAAATGTCAAGTGTCATTCGTCTGAAGCACACAGTCAGGCGAAGCGAATGTGTGTGTGGATCGCCCCACGATCGTCATCCACAACGACTATTGCTGCTTCGTTGAGTGTCGAGTGTCGACGAGCGCTATCAGAGAGCAATACCGTATGACGGCAACGTGAGAACCAAACGGCGACTCACTCATTCAGTTTGATGCAGTTGATGGAGTGACCAAACAAACGAGCATCCACGACGCGTCCAATCGGAGCGGACAGTGTTGAGTGCAAGCGGGCTATGACTGCATCGTGTGTGACGACGACTGTCCACTGAGAACTCTGTTGCGTTGAACCGCGATCGCTTGCGACCTCGAGGCGTGCGAGTGAGTTGGTCTTATGACGTCGAGTGTTTTGCATTCATGGCTGTCATATACAATGTGCAAAATAAAATCGAGCAAGACATTCGCAACAAACGACCTCTCCCCTGTAGATTTGATATATTGAATCCAGATGTACTCGATTTGTTCTAAATACAGATTCAGTTCTCGTTCTAGATCGTATCATTTCAACTCGTTTGACTCGTATTTATTATATACATGGACAACAACTGCCGCTTTTCTCGCTGAGCTAACAAAAAGCAGCACGAAGAAGCTGAACGAGCAGGTCGTCGCGAGTACGAGTGCGTGAGTGAGTGAGTGAACGCGCGATGCGCTGGCACTGTCTGCACCCAGAGCTGCCAGACAAGGCCGTGCTGCGCATCCGCACTGCGCCAAACAGCAACGCGGCAGTTTGTGGTCGCGTGGCGAAGGGCAAAGCGATCGCGGCAGTCGCTCCCGAGTTTGAGATTA
This sequence comes from Globisporangium rhizosaccharum, assembly GCA_023333795.1. Classification (NCBI taxonomy): domain Eukaryota; phylum Oomycota; class Peronosporomycetes; order Pythiales; family Pythiaceae; genus Globisporangium; species Globisporangium rhizosaccharum. The sequence goes on from JAASFN010000073.1 coordinate 25,004, forward strand.
CCGACGACGACGCGCTCTCAGTCGCTGCTGACGGCAGTGCACATGTGCCGCAGCAGTGGCTCCACGTAGCGTTCCTAGACGAACAAACTGGCGAACCGACTGAAGGGTATGTCATGGCGAGCATGCCAAACGGGCTGCGGCTGCTCGTGCCATGGGAAGACGCAGGTTCGTAGCAGCGACGAGCTCTTGGCTGTCTTGCACTGAGGCGTCGGCACATGTGGGCATTTGTAGACACAAACCAAACTAACACACGAGATGTATGCGATCTGTGTGTCTTTGCTCATACGCGCAGATTGCATCAACTGCTGCCGCGTCGCGAACGCACACGCGCAGCTCTTTGCCGATCCGTCGTCTGCTGCGCCAGTCGTTGGACTCATTGGCGATGGCGAAGGCATTCGGTACCCGTACGCAGTGTTTGGCGTCGAGAACTCGCGTGCGCGCATCCTTCACGACGTGCACGATGACGTGTGGATGGACATTGGAGAGCTCGAGCCAATGTGCGTGCGTCTGCGCCATCGCAATTGCTTCGGTACGTCCATCGCTGTCATTCTCATCAATGGTGCTGCGTAGGTGACTTCTCACACATGCGTGTTGTGTGTGTTGTGTACTGTAGCTACGCATGCATTCTACATGCTGAACGACGAGCTGCCACCCGAAGCACAGATTGCGATCCGCGCGTTCCCGTCGAAAGACGCTGACGCCGTGGCGCTGCTGAGTCGAGGCGAAGCGATCGAAGTCGTTGCGCGCAGTGGGAGCTGGCTCCAGGTCGCACCGACGCGTTACGACAACAGCGCGAGCGACGAGTCGTGGATCATGTGGGAGACCGATGCGTGGACACTGCTCGTCGAAGCGCTCGACCACAGATCGGACAAGTGTGGAGCGTCGCTTGACCGAGCGCAGGACGCAGACGACGCAGAGCCGACGCAACGCAACGACGACGTTGCCTCTACAGAAGAGACGCACCACGGCGACACCATCGCCATGGCTGCAGCTGAGTCAGATGCTATGCAGCAGCACCAAGACGATGCGCTTGCGACCACAGACGACTCGACTGTACCACTTGAGCACATCAAGCGTAGGGACATCGAAGAAGACGCACATGTGCTGCGTCACGACACTAACACGTCGTCATTGGAGCAGTGTGACGACATCACTGAGCCTATGCCTGCTGCCGCGAGCAGTGCGTGGGACGACCGTCCGCTGAATGTGCGACGTAACCGAGTGAAGAGCGAAGCGAGTACTGCAGCAGACGTAGACGATCCGATGGAGAGCATCGAGAGCGAGCGCGATGTACAGCCGAGTGCTGGTTCGTCATGGGACGACCGCCCGATTCGCACTTCCCAGCAACGACAGCATGAAGCGCGCTCGACCGACGATGGCGCTCTGACGCATGAGCAAAGCAACGACGAACCCAACTCTACAGCCCCAGCGATCGCAGACGCTTCAGTGGTTGACGACGCCGTAACAGTCGCAGAAGGCGACACTCAAGATGCGGCTGAAAGCTCCGACGCACTGATGCGCTGGAGCCACCACCATGACGACGATAGCAACGAGCCAGCGCCAGCATCTTGGGACGAGACTCCAGCTGGCGGTGGTGGTCGCGGTCCAAGCGCATGGGATGAGAGGCCAGTCGGTGGCCCTGGTCATGCTTCGAGTGCCTGGGATGAGATACCAGTCGGCGGTGGCAGCAAACAAGTGTGGGACGAGTACCCGCCTGGCTACCAGCCCGAGATCGACAATGAGATCGACAAGATCAACGAAGTTGCTCGTGATCACGACATCGCACAGGACGACAATGGCAAGAACGACGACGAAGAGGTCGAAGTGTCCGTTGAGATGATGGCAGTCGACGCAGACGAGGCCGTGAGTTCGACTGAAGCCATGCAAGTCGAGATCGAGTCGGACGAACAGTCAGCATCAGTGCCGACAACGACATCAGCATCGTGGGATGAGGTGCCAGTCGGTGGCTCTGGTCATGCTTCGAGTGCCTGGGATGAGATACCAGTCGGCGGTGGCAGCAAACAAGTGTGGGATGAGTACCCGCCTGGCTACCAGCCCGAGATCGACAACGAGGTCGCCGACGCCGACTGCAAGCCCAGCAGCGCACATGCCGTGGAAGACTGCGACGATGGCGACAACAAAGACAGCGAGAGCGATGATGAAGCGTACGCAGAAGCGATGGCAGTAGATGTTACCAACGCGACTCGTGATGTAGCGACCCAACCGACTACAGACGCACAAGTCGACGATGAAGTGGCTGAGCCATCGCCAGCAACGACGACTACAGCAGCACCATGGGATGAAGTTCCTGTTGGTGGTAGTCGTGCGCCGAGTGCATGGGATGAGATGCCAGTCGGCGGCGGCAGCAAGCGAGTGTGGGACGAATACCCGCCTGACGCAGTGCAGATCGAGAGCGAGATCGAAGCCAATGGTAATGACGAGCGTGAGAGCAGCCACGACAGCCCTGAACAGCCCAGCAGCCCAGATGCCGACGGCGACAATGATGAAGAGATGGTTGAAGAAGCAATGGCTGAAGACGTCGCTGAGCCCGACGAAGGTGCGAGTGACGATGCGCAAGGCGATGCTGAAGCAGATGAGCCGTCGCCAGCAACGACAACGACATCAGCACCGTGGGAGGACGTGCCAGTCGGTAGCAGTCGTGCTCTAAGTGCGTGGGACGAGAAACCAGTCGGTGGTTGCAGCAAGCGTGTGTGGGACGAGTATCCGCCAGTCGTGGACGCTCCATCAGCAGCTGCTGATGGCGACGAGAACGTGCAGCCAGCTAGCTCATCGACGCCAGACGTCGAGATGAACGACGAGAGCTACGCAGTCTCGAGTGTCTCGAGTGTGTGTGCGAGCCACAGCACGATCACGGATCTCATCACTGACGGTCGCGATTCAAAAGGGAAGATGACGCTCGCGGATCTGGAAGACGAAGACGAAGATAAACCAGCGTCAGCGGCAGCCGAGAGTCTAGTTGATGCAGTGACAGTCGAGTCGTCAGTAGTCGAGAACGAAGACGATCGATTTAGTGAAGATGGCGATGTCCTTGCGCACCAAGACGGCGAGAACGAAGCAGCGTCAGATCTCCAAGAAGCCGAAGAGCATCTGCCTGAAGCGAGTGCGATCGACAGCGCAGTTGCTGCAGACGACGTGGATGACGACGACATGGTCATTGACTCCAGCGACGACGTCCTCCACTCGCACCGAGCCGCGCCAGTCTGGAACGAGTCGCCAATCAAACAGACTGCGCGGTTCTTTCAAGACACGACTGTCGGAGCGAGCAGCGACCACAGTGGAGATGATGACGATAATGATGACGATGTGCGCACGTTCCAAGACGCTGACGTCCCGATGAACGACCACATGCAGAACACATCGGGCGTGAGCCAGCGCTTCAGCAGCAGCAGCAAGTCGAGCGAATCAAGTCTCAGCACACTACGAACGAGCGCTGCGTCATCCGCAACAAAGCGCACGTCAGCGATACGCGATGTGCGAAGCCGCAAAGCGAGTCGCGTGGCTGCAAACGGATCGGCGGCGCGGCGAACGCGAAAGCCCGAGTTCGCGCACACAGACGCCGGCAACGGCGGTCTGTCGTTCCTCATGGAGTTTGGCATCCGCGCGTACTGCCGCCACAAGCAGATCCTCATCACATCGACTGAAGACGCATCGCAGTCGCTCTTCCAAGCCGTGGTGTACAGCGACGACCCCGAGTGCATCCTTGAGACGCTCACTGCCACGGAGCCGCCGTGCGAAGACTGGATGCTGTACAGTCCATCGAAAGTCCGCGTCGCGGCGTCTGATCCAGCGCACGCGTTCTTGGACGTGCTGTATGCGCGCGAGGGTCCGTCGACACCAAAGCCAGTGAAGACAGTCGAGAGCCTTGGACTGCGCACGCCGCCGCACTCGAGCGGTGCGCGGAAGGAGAAGATCGACCGGATGTTCAACCGAACGCCCGTGAAGCCGCGATCGACGCCGACGTACGACCTCATCATGAACAACGCAGACGTTGACAAGATCCTCGAAGCCGAGTTTGGGAGCGAAGCCTGTGAGATGACAATCCTCGGTCCGTACAAATACCCGACGCTCTCGACAAATCGCCTCGTCCCTGCGTTAGCGCGCTCGCCAGTGGGCGGTGGCAACAGTGGCGACTTTGGTGCTGCGAGCTCAAACTTGATGCGCTTCTCGAGCGCGTTCCAGCCATCGTCGCTTGCGAGTGAGAGCGAGTCCAAGACAGGCAGTCATCCGTTGCTCCATGACGACGGTGCCGTTCCACCGCGCGCGTTGACGCCGCCGCTCGCTGTGAGTGTCGCGAATCCGCTCAAGCGAGCTGCGTCTGCGATCACAAAGACGCCACCAGTGCCAGTGGCAAAGACTGCGTCGGCTCCGTCGCTGACGTCAGCAGCAGCAGTGGAAGCGAAGCCAGCGGCGTCAGGGCTGCCACCTGCGTCTCGCTTTGGCGCGCGACCGTCGTCTGCGTCCTCGATCCGTGCGACGTCGTCGCTTCGTCGACCGTCTTCTCCGCCACTTGGCAGCGCTGCAAGTGGCACTGGAGCATCAGCTTCGACGGTCGCTCGCCCGCGGTCGTCGCTCACGTCAGAGCCGAGCGGCGCGAGCCCAAGAACGTCGTTGACTGGGACGCTCCCAAAGCATCCGCAGACGTCATCATCATCATCGTCATCGTCGCTGCTGCAGCGAAAGAGCTTTCTCCCGAGCGCTCGTCCAGGGTCCTCGATCCCAATCGGCACGCGTCGCGAGACACTGGCCGGACCGAGTCCGTACGCGAGTGGCTCGAGTAGCAGTAGCAGCAGCAGTCTCCTCGCGCGACGCACGTCGTTTGGCTTTGCGCGTCCCAAGTCGGCGATCCCAAAGAAGTCGTAGACAGAGAGAGAGAGTGAGACGCAAGTAGTCCCATGACATGGCATCTCATGAATGAATGAACGAAGACATCAGAGACGAGCGAGTGTGGCCAGTGGAGATGGTGTGTATTGGTTGAGTGGGTGGGTGTAGTTCGAGGCGGTGGCGCAGTGGCGAGTGTGTCGATCGACAAACAGACAGGCGATTGATTCACTACGACCACTGGCGCCACCAGTGCGCAGCGCAGATGCATCGTCGTCGTCGTCGTCCTCGTGTCTTTTCGCTGCCATTCAGGTCGTCAGGCGCTTGAGATGATCGCCGCATCGCAAATGGCGAGACGCCATCGCACGTGCAGCGCCAAGTGCCGACTGCCGCCGTCTACTTACTGCAGCTTGGCCACGAGCGCGTCCACGCGGGGCACGGCCGAGACTTTTCCGATCGAAGCCACGGATGGTCGCGACGCAAGCGCCTTCTGGGCGAGCGCCTGGATCGACGCCGGCGTGGCCGAGTCTGCGAGGCTGAGCGGCGACGGCGACGGCACCTGAGCAACGCCAAGGAGACCGACGCGCGCGAGCAGACCTTGTCGCGACGCGAGCGTGTTGTACGCGTCGAGAGCAGCGACCGTCTTGGCAACCGCGAGCTCGTCCGCCGACACCGGCGTCGTCGCGAGGCTCTTGAGCTCCGCGACAAACGACTCGACGAGCGCACCGACGTCCGCGTTCGCAGCGTGGCCCGAGAGACCAACGACGCCCGCGTCACTGTAGCTCGCGTAGAACGCGGACGCCTGCTTCGGGTTCACGCGACCCGCAAGGAGCGCACGGAGCACGTGGACCGAGCCGTGGTTCGCGTCGTGCTTGCCCACCGTCTCAAAGCCAAGCGCAACGTGCGTCACCGGCGACGCCGTCTTGACACGCGACTCGCCACCAACGTACTTGGCGGCCGCGCGCTGCACTGGCGAGCCGGCGGCGAGACCGCTGAAGTACTCGTTCGCGAGGTTCGTGAGGTCGCTGTGCTCAATGCCCGTACCGATCACGGCCGCGCTCGTCGTGTTCACGTACTGCTCGTAGAACGCCCAGAGGTCCTCCGAGCCGAGGTTCGCAAGGTTCTCCGTCGAGACAATCGGACGGCCGAGCGTCGCGTCGTCGTAGAACGCCGCGGCGTGCACACCCTCGAGCACGAGGTCCGCCGGGTTCGCCGCGAGCTTCTCGAGCTCGACCTGGACTTGCTTCTTCTGGGTGTCAATGTCCCAGTGCGCAAAGCGCGGCGCGAGCGTCGTCTCTGCGAGGATCTGCGCCGCCGCGTCCGCGTGGTCCGGCAGCACGCTGATCGAGTAGCGCACAAAGTCGCGGCCCGCGTCCTTGTGCACGACGCCGCCAATTGCCTCAATGTCGCGGAACAGACGCAGGTCCGAGCGCGCCTCCGTCGCGCGGAACGCGAGCTTGGCAAAGAGCTGCGAGATGCCAGCAGTCTCGTCCGACTCAACACGCGAGCCTGCCGCGATCTGCACACCGAGCGTCGTCACGAACGGCTCGGAGTTGTCGGACGCGATCTTGATGCCCGAGGCCGTGACCGACACGTCGGTCTTACCGTGCTTGGGCGCCGCCGGGTGCAGCGCAGGCACGCCCGGGAACTCCTCGTCGACCGCGACCTGGCCGGCGACGTTGGCCGAGTTGAAGAACGAGCGCACAGCGCTCTTGCGCGCGAGCGCGGAGGCAGTCGAGGTGCGCGCGAGCATGGTCGGGCGTGTGGAGTAGCACGAGCTCTCTGTGGCGAGTTCTTTTCTTCCTCACCACCAAAACATGGCGCGCGCGGGCCAAGGGGGAGAGCGGCTCACGGCCCAGCCGCGTTTCCACCGCACATTGGAAAACCCTCCAAACCGATTTGATCGCTTTCCAAGGGTTTGCGTGCACCACACATTTCGCACTTTACAGCAGCACTGTGCCACGCGATTTTCGCACACCACACTTTTCGCTCGCTCGACTTGACTCGACTCGACGCCTCAACCAGCAAGCAGCATGAGCCGCCGGAACCTGCGCGACGACGACGACGACGACCTCGATGACGCGGTTGTGCACGCAGACATCCCAAACACGTTCCGCGAGCTCCGCGCGTGCATGACGTGCTCGCTCATCAAGACGTTCACGCAGTTCTACGACACGGGCTGCGAAAACTGCGCGTTCCTCCAAATGGCCGACAACCGCCAGCGTGTCGCCGAGTGCACGTCTGCGTACTTTGAAGGGTGCGTCTTGATGTGTGTATGTGCGTATACGCGTATGTAACCTCAGCTGCAGCGCTAACGCCACGTGTGTGTGTGCTTCACGACAGGATGATCGCAATGATGCAGCCAAAAGAAAGCTGGGTTGCCAAGTGGCAGCGCATTGGTGCGTCTCGCTGGTAGCTTGCGTCGCCTACGATTGACTGTCATCTCACGCGTATGTGCGTATGTGTGCATGTGTATGTGCAGTGCGGTTAATCCCGGGCATCTACGCCGTGTCTGTCTCGGGCGAGCTCCCTGAGTCGATCAAGCGCTTCCTCGAAGACCGCAATATCCCGTACCGTGTCCAGAGCTAAGGAGTGCGCGAGACAGCACCGCAGTCGGTCCTGCTCGAGTGTGACGAGCGACGAGCGACCAGATGAGGACGCCACAGACTCCACTAACGGCTCTCAATGCACATAGTTTGCGTCTACATCACACTGGAGGCTTCTTTCTCACGATAGCGTTCAATGGGGCGACCGTGTGTGTCTACGCTAGCGACGCTATGACGGAGGGAGCGACTCTGACATGGCGAGCGGTGGCGTGTCGATGTGGAGCGCTGTCACTGGTGTCTGGCGCGAGATCAAGCAACGCGAGCGGGTCGGTGACTATCGGCAGTGTTAGTGCTGCGCGCTCAGCGAGCGAAGCGATGGTGCTCGCATCGTGCCCAACGAACGAAATCCTCCGGATGAACTCAAACCTGTGCGCTGACGTGTTCACGTCGCGCCTCACGACGCCGATCACAGACGCGCTGCGGCGGTGTATCTCGCAGAACGACATGTTGATCGTGCACTTGGATGCGAGCTTCATTGCCTATATCCCTGTCAAGCTCACGGACCGCAAGATGCCGCTCTGCGAGCTCAACTCGATCTTCACTGCGATCACGGACACGATCGCGCGGAACGTGCAAAGGCGCTCTTCAAGGAGCTCTTTCGCCAAGACCAGCTCGTCGCGGCGCTCTTTCGGAACTTCTTACTCGCGGAGCGCATCATGAAGTCTGCCGACTGTCAAAGCTCCTGCAGTCGCCCGTTGCGGAGCTCCAGCAGACGACTGTGTTCATCTGAACCAAGATCCTCACACTCGACCCGAGCTGCCAAGTGGACTTGGTCAAATACGACGGCCACACATACTTCATCTCGTCTCCAGACGCACGCAGCGAACCACAGCACATATGAACACCACGGCAGCAGCAGCGATGGTGACCACCACCAGCACAGCGCCTGTGGTTCCGTCGAACCAAATGGTCACGTCGGCGTTCATCCTCTCACCGCATCGAAGACTACTTCCAGCGCCGTGCGTGATCGCTGTCGGTTTGCTGCGCGCGTACCATGACGCGTCGCCGCTCGTGCAGCGCGAGAGCGTCCTCGCACTTGCGGAAGTCATCCTGCACACGTATCACCAGCCGCGCTTCGAGTCTGTCGCGAAGCACTTCGAGACCCGGTCGCTGAGCAAACGGAACGGTGCAGCGACGTCCACATCTAATGAAGACGCTGACACGAGTCTCAGTCGCCAGAGCGACAACAGCGCAGAGCTGTGTAGCGCGCCTGCTGCGGGTGAGCAACGACTGTCACTCGACGAGCAAGGTAACCCAAAGCTGCTTGGATGATCGGCGTCAACGCAAAGAACTATTGCCAGATCTGGCAAGCGCTCAAGGAGATCCAGTCGCGCGATTCGTTTCCGTGCGTCGTGAATGCCGCAAAGATCATCGTGAGCCACGCGGACGCGAGCGTCTTGGCCGCTGAGCTGAACATGTCGTCTGTGAACACACTGAGAAGCATGGGAGCTCAGCTGAATGGCAGCGGTCTCGATCACAGACGCCACCAATATCCAGCCATAGACACCGCTAGCACAAAGCTATTGCGATTGGTACAGATCACGCCAAGTCAAGATGCAGTCGACGCCGACCCAAATGATATCACAACGAGCCAAGAAGTTCAGCCAGGGCCGTCGCACCTCGTCCTTCGCACCACGCACAGCATCGCGGCGCTCACGAATCGCCAAACACTTCTGCTAGTCGTGTCCAGTGAACCGCAATACACACGCTCTAGCGATGTTCTTGCTCCAGCCGACACGTCAATCTCATTGCCAGTTAAACTGCAGAGTAATCGACCCACCCCAGAGGCACCGCTGCTGCTGCTTCGCCACGCTCGCGATCAACACTCAGTGCCGCTCACACCACGGAGAGCGAGCCGCCCGTGTCTGCGCTGCTACTCGAGCCGCATCAAGTCGTTGTGAACTTGCGCGGTCTGCAAGAGTGTCCAAGTTGAGGGGACAACGTTGAGGATGTACTGGTGTTGCCACTTCAATACACTTCAATAGAGCGCTCTTCTGAAAACACATCATATCATTGTGAAACGCTATAAGTCAGTTATGTATATATACAGGCTCACATGCTCTGCTTTTGTATTGAATTCTGTTGGTCTGGGATATCCGTTTAGCAGGGTATGTATTTTCCTGTTTTGATAAGCATGATGAAAAGCCATCCATCGTCCATCGTCCATCGACAACCTCGCATTGACAGATCTGCGCTCGTCAAGACAGACAGAATCCACCAGCAACACCAGCACCAACACACTCGCATGACGCTGTTGGTTCCGCGCACGGTCGCGCTCTTCGCTGCACTGCTTAGCGCTCCAGGCGCAGACGCGAAGCAGGAAGCGCACGTTCGCGTCCATGTGCACAGCCACAGCACGGAGAGCAAGCGTGTGGACGTCTCAGAGTCAGTGCAAGGTACGCTTTACACAACTCCATTGGACAACATGCGTATGAACGACAGCAGCAGTACTGTGCGTCGACTGACGTGTTGACGCTCTGCTTGTGGCTACGTGAACGGGTGTATCTGCAGTCTCGGACAGCGACTTTGCGCTGCACGCACTGGCGATCGGCGACTGGGGCGTGACGTCCGACCCAACAGGCTCGTGCTGCTCGCGCTACAAAGGCGAGAAGGACTCGGCAGCGTACAACAAGCATCGCTATGCGCAAGACAATGTCGCGACGCTCCTTGGCGTCTCGGCTGCGCTGCTCAAGCCAAAGTGTGTGATCGGCCACGGGTACGACTGCGTCTCACTCAATCCATCGAGCAGAGCACTTTATGGACGTGTCTGAGCCTGACTTGCCAGACACGCTCACTCACTCACACTCGTCTCCATGCTTGTGCACATGCACTCTGCAGTGACAGCTTTTACTGGCAAGGCATCATGTCAGACGACGTGCAGTCGCGCTTTGAAGACACGTTCGAAGCCAAGTACAAGAGCGCCGCGCTCAATGTCCCGTGGCTCAACGTCATGGGGAATCACGACTACGGCGGCGCGAGCTTCATCTGCGGCAGCGAGTGCGTATCGACTGACGAGATGCTCAAGCACTTGAACGAGAAGTTCACGCGGCAGCAGACGTACACGAGTCCGAACGACAACCGCTGGTGGCTCAAGGACCACTACTACAAAGAGCGCATCGAGAGCAGTGGCGTGACAGTCGACATCTTCAACGTCGATACGAACTACGCGACTGTACACGGTGCGTCGCAGATCTGCTGCCAGTGCTACGGCTACGCTGCTGGCGACAACCCGGTGTGCAAAGCACCGGACCCGACGTCAGCAGGCAAGCTCTGCGCTGGCGGGAGCACAGAGATGTACAACGCGTGCATGGGCAAGCTCAAGGATTGGCAAGACGACTCGCTCAAGCAGCTCGCGCGCGATGCGAAAGCGTCGAACGCGACGTGGAAAGTCGTGAACTCGCACTACTCGCCGCACTTTCACATGCCACCCGAGATGTACAAGGCGTGGTACACTGTGCTCAAAGACACGGGCGTCCAGCTCTTTCTCAATGGCCACACGCACGCCGAGAGTCACGACTACTCGAGTTCGCACAAGGTCCACTTCATCACGAACGGCGCTGGCGGCGGCATCCAGAGCGAGAGCATTAGTGCACCACCTGACCACGCGCTCGCGGGTGTTGCCGTTGAACAGTACGTTTAGACGCATTGGCTGTTTGAAGGCGTGTCTTGTAGTGAGAAGTGCGAGTGACTCACTCGACTATTTTGTGCTTTGTTGTACAGAGTATGGAGCGCTTCAGGCGAGCCGTACGGCTACTTTGAGCTCTCGTTCGCCAAGACGGCGTTGCGTCTTCAGTTCATCTCGACTGGCACGGGCTGGAAACCGAGCGAGCAGGCGCTCGAGCGCAAAGTCGCGTACTGCCACGTCGTGCCAGTGGACGGCGGCGTTGGCAAGAAGTGTCTTGCGTGAGATCGAGGAACTGAGCAAGAATGAGTGAGAGTGAAGGCGTCGGCGTTGACAACGACCCTAGCAGCGTGTACAGTGCATCAACGCAACATCAAGTGCTGCAACCTCAGGACATTCGTTGATACGCGTCATGCAATGCGCGTGCCTGTGTGATGCTGTAGAGCAGCAAGCTCGTCTCAATGCGCTGCTGGTAGACGAACACTGCCGATCGACGAAACGTTGCGGCGCTCGACACTTGTGAACGTCTCGAACACCAGCGCGAACACCAGTGTGTGCGCTTCATTGCGACTAGCGAGCGAGGCTGGAACGACTTGGCGTCTGGTGTGTGCTATCGTAGATTTGACCATTGGATACCACATCTCGTGCGTCTATCGCAGCAGCATTCTATCGTGGAGCTGCGGAGTGTAGCGCAATGACAAAGGAGACGCTCGTTTCGGCGACTTGGGTGTCGGTCGAGTCGAAGCGCTGGTGAAGATTGCAGTCAGATCCAAGTGGCCGGTCTCTTCACCTGCTTTCTGCTTTCTGGCCACGCACGAGCGGATGAGTGTCTGCTACGCTTGAGGCTCCGAGCGTTGTTGCTGGTGTGGAAAGCGCTTGAGTCAGCGTCTCGACGCGCTCGAGAAGCTCGCTTGTGGGTCGGATCCGCAGATCGTGTCTGCTCGTCAGCACAGTGCAGCGGTTTCGATATCGTAGCCGCCCGCGGAGGTCATTGCATTGCGAGCGCCCCCCTCTACGGCAGGCGGGCGACCTTGCGTGCAGGAGCACGGACGCGTCGCCAGAAACAGGAGCGTCCACATTCGCGACGACAACGCTTCATGGTACGTACGTAGAATCCAAGCGTCAAACGAGCGCGCGCATAGGATGTGGCGCCGCAGTCGTCGACGACGTCTTCGCCAAGATGGCTACACGTCTTTTCTTGCCGAGCTTTGGCATGGTCGGGCAAGTGTCAAGCGTCGCGAAGCAAGTGGAGCGTTTTTGTCTGACTGCGCAGGAGGATGTTATGTGCCGCTTGAAGATCCTCTGGTCTATGTGAAGCACACATTGCCGCCGCATGCTGTCACCGCCCCGCATCAGACCGAGGTAACCGCAGCAGCAGCAGGCGGTGGTGGTGATGGCAAGAGACTTGTGTGAGTGCACAGCAGAGCACGAGGAGTTCACTATCTCACCGAGATGCGAGCACATGCGAGACACATACGAGCTCAGCGCCAAAACCCCACCACCACTGTTCAACAGGCATGCACTATCCGTCCGGTTCTCAGCTCCACACCCACAAGAGCGAGCGCGCTCCCTCGCCATCCGCTCGCTCGCGTGCGCCAAGCTCGAGCCTCGAGGCAACAGCGCGATCTGCGCGCTCCGCCAGCCAATGCCCGGCGCACGGCTTCATGACGTACGACGTGCAGGAGGTTGCCGCGACACGCGCCCGTTTGTGCGCGCAATCACGCTCCGTACCTACAATGGCCTGCTTCTAGCACCGTTGTGCAAGCGAGCGTGCGATACCAATCACCGTGCCTCGAGTGTCTAGATGTGTGAAAGTACCGGTTTTCACAGGCATTTTACAATGCTTTTAGATAGACGCTTTGTGCTGAATCATCTAAAACATCAAGCGCTGCAGGGTGTGGCAGATGCGCCGCCGTTTCTTTTCTAGTGTGAGTGCTAAGGCTCCGGCTTTATCACGAACCACTGGATTGACAGCGCGCACGCGCTCTGCAACTCGGCTCGCAGCGCCTGTTTGCGATGTGCTGAGTGCTGTGGACACCTCGCCCGCACGAAACAAGGCAAACCTGCCGACCGACACGCGTCGTCCTCGTCCTTGTCTTGTTCGTGCGGCTCCTGTTGTTGTCGGCCGAGTCAGTCAATCGTTGCACACACTCGTCTGATCCCCAGTTTTGTGTTGTGTTGTGTCGGCAAGCACAAGATCGATCGCGATTGCAGGCTGGTGCTTGCTTCGAGCCAGCTTGAATGCGCTGCGTCACAATAGAAACTCAGAGTATGAACGATCAGTCTGTGCAACAAACAGCAGTCGTCACGCGATCTGCAAATGGACTGCCTTGCCAAGCAGTGCATTGCTTCTCGACCTGCTTTGAGCGCGAGCGAGCAAGGTGTTCGTCGGCGTCCTTGGTTCGGAGTAGCAAGGACTGACACGTGCTTTCTGTATGTGCCTGTCTTGTGTGCCATTCGAGTGTTTGAGCGTCACATTGGACTGGGGTGTTGCTGACGCACTCGACTCTACAATAGGTAATTGCTCACTTGATTCGAACCACTCGCGCTTTTCCAGTCGACCAAGCAGAGTGACGCATTCGAATAAGAACACGCAAGTACTGTATCGCATCGCGTCATTCGAGCGAGAAATCCAGGACTTGTTCGTTCAAACCATACATGAGCTGCGTGGTGTGCTTTACGATCTCACTAGCGAACATGCATGTACATGAAGCAGCCTCGAGCTGCTTTTGCCTTAGTGAAAACAGCTTCATGCGCGCATTGCTCGACGCTCGAAGACGCCAAAAGTCTTGGCACATTTGCGCACACTCAAGTCAAATCAATCGCCTCGGTTTGAGACATGCGTTTGAAAAGCCTCGTTTCTGGTCCGGGCTAGGGCGTTGAATCGGCCAACTTTTCGCGCAGATGTGCAGTGTGGTCAATTCCAACAGGAAATGGCTCGCACAAATGTGCAACAGCTGGTCGTCTTCGTCGTCGCGGTCTTGGCCCATCGTTTTGCCTCCCTTTCTCTCTCAATCATACAAATTCACTGTGAGATTTGTGTGTGCGAGAGATGAGCGTGCGGCAAGAGACCGGCCTCCTCGCGACGTCGCTGCGCCATTCACGCATTCGACGCCTCGAGCCCAGACGACGAACCGCGAGCAAGACGCTGCCCAAAATCGGTTAAAGACAGTTCGGACCGTGCGAGCCAACGAGCGCCGCACACAATCCTCTTTGCTCGCCTCCCGCGCCACACACACACACACTATTTTCCTACCTACCAACTCGTTGGTACTCCCGTTTGAATCGCGACGACACACAAGCGCGCGCGCGAACGCCGACAGACCTCATAAGCACTGCTCTACACGACAGGACTCACTCGCTCTACTACATGGCCTCGGCGCTCTCGTACTCCTCGTCGTCGTCGCCGTCCGTGTCTCTTCCTGCCTCGCTCTACCATCCGCATCACCACCACCATCCGCCAGCGATGGACCACCACCACCACCACAGCGGTGGCGGCGGCAGTCACCCGCACCACTCGCACGTCGACCCAGCTGCTGCGTTCCACTACGAGCAGTACCAACAGCAGCAGCACTACAGCATGCAGCCGACCATGACTGCGAGCCACCAGCAACAGCAGCAGCCACAGAGCCAGCAACAGCAGCAGCAGCAGCTCCCACCCACGCAGGCGCCAGCAGCAACGACTGCAAAGAAAGCAACAGGTGCAAAAGCAGCAGGAGCGCGCGGGACTGCAAAGAACGCAGCCAAGCCGCCGGCTGGCCGCACAACGCTCACGATCAGCACAAGCGCTGCGCAAGTGCAGCAGCAGCAGCCACAGGTGCACGGACTGTACAAGTCAGGTCCGCAGTCGTCGATTGCATCGACGCCGTCGGGCTCGCCACGCAGCGACGATGGCTCCGAAGCCGGCCGCAACGACGGGCTCAAGTCGAACCGTTTGTGCACGATGCCAGGCTGCAAGAAGCGCGTACGATCGAAGGGGCTGTGCAAAGCGCACGGCGGTGGCCGGCGCTGCATGGTCGACGGCTGCGAGCGCAGTAGCCAGGGCCAAGGATTGTGCATTCGCCACGGCGGTGGCAAGCGCTGCACGCAAGCTGGCTGCACGAAGGCGTCGCAGTCGAACGGACTCTGCAAAGCTCACGGCGGTGGGTTGCGCTGTCAGACGAACGGCTGCACAAAGAGCAGCCAAGGCGGCGGGTTCTGCCGCGCGCACGGCGGTGGTCAGCGCTGCGAGAAGGAAGGCTGCAACAAAGGCGCACAGCGCGGCGGGTTCTGCGCTGGTCATGGCGGCAGCCGCTTTTGCCAGCACCCAGACTGCACGAAGAACGACCGCGGCGGTGGCTACTGCGCTGAGCACGGCGGCGGCAAGCGCTGCGACTCGGCTGGCTGCAACAAGCCAGCGCGGAAGAAAGGCAAGTGCTCGTTCCACGCAAACGCGACGAAGACAAAGGCGCCAAAGGACCCGCTCGCGAGTGCACCGCAGAATATCATGGACATGCGGCAGATCACGACGCCGGCGTTTGCAACGATGCCACCGTCGAGCAAGGACGTGCGCGAGCACGCAGCCGTGATGGACCACCCGACGCTACGCTACCAGCAAGCGCCACCGCAGCAGCAGGCACCGCCGCCGCAGCAACAAGCGCCACTGCAGCAGCGTCCAGACATGGACATGCGCAGCTACGCGAAGAGCTACGACCAGAGCGTCGCAATGTCGTCGAACGGCGCGCCGAGTCAGTACATGCAGCAAATGCACGCGGACCAGCGGTCGTACGACCCCATGAGCATGCAGAGCCACAGTGCGTCGCGCCACTTTATGAGCATGGACAGCGCGCACAGTGCGAGTGCGTACGCGCCGCCGCAGTCGTCCCTCAAGCAGCAACAGCAGCAGCACGCAGGTGGCGCGTTCAACCCGCGCGAGGCAGCGATGAAGTCGTCGAGTGGCCACCACAGCAACAGCAGCAGCAGCATGAACCCGTACTCGCAGGCGCCCCCGCAGTGGTCCACGAAGGAGAACACTGGTCCGTCGAACGCGATGCCGCCGCACGTTGCGCACGACCGTGCGAGCCTCGACTACTTTGACATGAAGGACCAGCCAACGCAGCACCAGCACCACCACCACCAGCAGCAGCCGTACGGGAGCAGCTCGTCGCAGTACCACCACCACCACATGTCGGCAGCCGACTCGGCCGCGGCTGCTGCAGCAGCGTACAGCAGCCAGCGCGGCGGCGGCCCGAGTGCTTACGGGTACCACCACCACCACCCGCACGCGCCACAGGACGCGTCGAGCCAGCAGAACATGATGTACTACTCGCCGAACGGCTACCCGCCGCAGCACCAGATGCACAGCATGCAGCAGCACCCGATGCAGCTGTTATAGCTAGCTGCCGTATAGTATTAGCACCCACCCACCAGTCCCTCTCGTCAGTCTTGGCGATGATAGCGATGGTGGCCCCTTAGAGAAAAACACACACACTACCACATACCCATAGAGAAAGAGCGAGCGCGACGGACTCGACAGGAGAGGAGTGACCGTCGACGCGACTGCACCAGTTTTGCCACACGAACCGACCGACCGAACGAGAAAGAGAGAGTGTTCATTGATCCTTGCGCTATGCTCGTCGCATTGTGTGTCCTACTCCTGCTGCTGCTGGTCCTGCTGTTGTAGATGGCAATGACCGCGGGACGTCGCAGTGGAGCATTGGCAGTGGCCGAACAGCTCCACAACTGGTGCGATTCGTCTGTCGTGACGTCAGTGGCGTGACGATGCGCACAGGTGCATCTTGGTCACCTCGGTTTCGGTGGCGCTCGGCAGAAGGCACTGACGCTGCGGTTGCTGCTGGACACAGGAGCATCTCAGGACTGCGCATGTCGTCGCCTTTAGCACTAGGAATGGACGGACTACTGCTACTACTACTGCTCTGTGCGCGCCGAGCGCGGAGCTTCTCGCGCAAGTACGTTGCGATCGCAGCTTTTGGGAGCGAGAAGACTGTCTGGTGGTGCTGATTGCGGGACGGCGTGCTCTCCATTACGCGAAAGCCGCCGGTGCCAGTGTAGTGGTGGCGGTAGCACTGAAGCAGCTCTTGCTCCTGGTGTCCGTCACAAGCAATGCCAGTAGCAGCCGAAAGAGCATTAGTCGGTTGCTTGAGCGTACACTCGCATCGAGCTTCAAACGTAGACAACGCACGCACCATGCCAGCGTAGATGCGGAGCAAGTCGCTCGCTTGGCGCACTTTGTGTGGTTCGTGCTCGCGCAGCAGCGCTTCCAGCTGCGCGAGGTAGTCTGGAGACGCAGTCGCAATGCGAGTGTTCTGGCGAAGCGCATCGGTCTGGTGGTGGTGGTGGCTGTAGAGCATGCGCGGGTGCACTGCGCCGCACGATCGCTGGAGCTGCTCGATTGCCATTGCGACGAATGTGTCTTGCACGCGAGTGTGTGTCGTGAGAAGCAGAGGTGGAGATGATGGCACGCTTGGTACGGCGCACAATGAAGAATGACCAGAGGTGCACGCTCCATTGCTCGCGATCTCGATGCATGCGCTCGTTCGCTCGCCACCTCATGAGCGCCTCAACGCCTGCATGCGCACACCGCAACGGTCGCTCTCCACGAAGCAGCGCATTCGCATGGAGCGAGGTGCAGCCATCTTTCTATGGAAAAGATGCCGCACCAGATGCTTCTCCATCACACACAAAGCAGCGCCGAAGCAAGTCACGGTCTCCATGCTCCGCGTGCTCCATGACCAGCTCGTAGTAGAGTGGAGAGCGAGACAGCCATCATCGGTTCTGCGATTTTGGAAGCCTAGGCTATTTATAGAACGGATCTGCTCACACGTCACAGATCTGTGCTCACACGTCACAGATATGGGCTCACGACCTCTTAGTGCTCATGCTTGCTACTGCGCTTGCGCCTGCTCGAGCAGCTCTTGGAAGCACCGGATCGTCGTGCGAATGCCTTTGAGCACCCCCACGTCGAGCTGCAATGCATCGCGCGGGCGGTGCGTCACGTGCGCAAAATCGATCAGCCGAATGTCTGGAGCGAGTGCGCGCGCAAGTGCTGCGTCGTCGTCATCGGTCGAGACGCTGTCGTCCACTTCGCCGTTGTAGAGAAACAGGAGCGAGCTGGCGATGAACTCAAGCTCCTGCTGCTCAGCGAACCACGCCTCGAGCTGTGCGAGGCGCGCGAGGAACTACCAAGCAAACAGACACAGAGACACAGTGAGTGACATAAAGCAGCGTCAGTGGTGCCACAGCTCCAGTCCAGTGTTCGTCCCACAAAGAGGCAGTCAGAGACAGTAGTGAGCACAAGTCACGCACAGTCTGAAGGAGCACAGTGAGCGTCCGGGCGTCGCTCTCACAGGCTCGAAAGTACTGCTTGAACGCTGGCACGAGCGCCGCTGGCGACTGCACCTGGCGGCCAAAGGACTTGTCGAACTCGACGTACTGCTGCTGTGTCGGGTCGAGCACTTTGATGCCCTGGATGCGGAAGCCGACGGTCTCTTGGAGCGGGAACTTTTGCTTTTCGTACGCGATCTTCGCAGCGCTCGCGTCGTGCTCGTACGACTGCGTCCCGACCTTGACGTCCATGATGCACGGCCAGCGCCGGCCGAACGTCAAGTCGTCCATGACCAAGTGCTCTGCACATGTGAAGAGCACAGCAACGTGAGTACACAGCAGTAGCATGAACACATTCAGGCAATCCAAGCGCAATGGAGCTAACGCACTTCCGTCGCGACTCTCGCTGCCGACAGCACCGCTCGCGTCTGACGGTAGCTGCTCGCTGTCGGGGACGACGACCATGCCGTGGTACCCGGGAATGAGCGGTCGGAGACGCTCAAAGACCGGGTTCGTGCGCTCAGTGCGAAACACTTGCTCGTAGAACGCATACTCGCGCTCGCCGCGCTGCTTGTTCTGGAATGGCTTGAGGATCTTCCCACCGTGCGCTTTCAGACCTGGATCATGGTCCGTGCATGTGAGGCTTGGACGACGCACAGCATACAATCAACAAAGCCACAAATGCATACGGACACGCACTCGTCTTTGCAGTCGCGTGGCCACCGACTTGGTGTGTCATCTCCACGAAGCGCGCAATGTCGTCGACGCCCGCTGGCTGCGCCACATCGGCGCCTTGCGCCTGAGTTGCCATGATCGTCTTTGGCTCGAATAGGAAACAGCGCACCATTTGTCAATATACAATAGAAAATAGACTTTTATTCTGTATACGATCATGAATCTTTTCTGCATTCCTAACTCCAACACGTCGGCACTCGCTCACAGTCGAGACTCAGGACTCGTCTGGCAAGTTCGTGTGCTTGATGCGGAAGAACGGGATGACTGTGATGCGCTGGCTCGACAGCGTCGAGCAGTCGATGTAGTACACCAAGCTGAAGACGTCTTCACCGCCTCCGTCTCCTGTCGTTGTTGACGATGTCGAGGATCCTGCCAATACAACGTCGTCAAACATCGCGTCCATGTTCTCGCAGATCGGAGATCCGCCAGCACCAACAAACGCGCCTTTGACGAAGAACGCTTCGTCAAAGTAGCTCGGGAGTGCCACGAGCTTGGTGTTGTAGAACTCGCCAATGCGAAACTTGTCCGGCAGCTCCATCGCTCCGTCCGGGAGCGCTGCGATCGGATTGGCGCTCAAGTATATCCCAAAGAGCACTGGGTTCGTAAAGACCTCGAGCGGAACGTCCTCGATCTGATTGCCCACGAGCGAGAGATCCACGATCGGTAGTCGCGTCAGTGCGACTGGAAACGCGCGCAGGTGGCTCATTTCGCAGTAGAAGTACGTAAGTCCGGTCCACTTTGTATCAACGTCATCGGGGACGCTCGCAAGGTTGGAGTACACGATCGTGACTTGCGTGACGTGCTTTGGGAATGTCGTCGAGAGCACGCCGGGTGGGAGTGCGCTGTTGGAGAAGTTCGTGGCGTAGAAGTTCAGGTTCCGCAGCTGGGCGTGGTGCGCGTTGTCGAGCGCTGCTGCAGCGTCCCACGTCGCGACGCTCGAGAAGCTGAGCGTGAGTACGATCAAGTTTGGAAAGTCTCGGATCCGAGAACTCACTTCGAGCGCAGGGCAGTGCACAATGTCGAGCGACGCAAGTGCTGACGTGTCGACGTCGCGCAGCAGCTGATCAAACTCACTTGCGGCTCCGCTCACGTTCATGCGCGCGCAGTTGAGCTCAAAGTACAGACACGCAGGCTTGCGCGTGAGCCACGGTCGCACTTCGACCACACAGAGCTCGGAGTGCGACTTTGCCGTCGCATGCAAGTGCAGCGTGAGCACGACGGCGCCAAAGAAGATGAGCACGACATGAGCGATCTTGGTGATACGAGCCTCGGTTTGACTATGTTGTGATCCTGGCGTGATGGTCTCTGTTCTGCTCGCAGGTCGCAATGGCGAGTCCGAGACGCCAGCATCCGTCTTGGCTGGATCACTTACACAAGCGTCAGGAGCTGGAGCTAGGTTCGTCAGTGGTCTCGCGCTAGAGTTGCTTTGCTCTGTGTGGACAACGTGACTCCGTGATGACCGTGCAGCTCTCGCTCGTGGTTCATCGAGAAACGCCTTGACGACTTCCATGCAACTGAGCAAGTTCGCTGCAAAGCCGAGGCGAAAGAGCATGTCGCCCCACGACTGCACGAGCAGCATGCGGAACTCAAAGACCATGTTGATGAACCACTTGGGGTTGTACCAGCTCGCCTGCGGGAAGTCACCGATGAACGGAATGAAGTCGCGGTAGTATGGTACAAAGAGCGCAATCGGGAGTGCGATCGTCGCCATGAGGTCGAGCACCATGTCGGCCGTGAGCAGCACGATGCGCTCCATGATCACGTTCTCGGACTTGCGCCACGCAAAGCGCAGGAGCGGCACGGACCAGCAGTTTAGCACGATGCACGCGACAAAGAGCTGGTTGAGGCGATGGCGCGTGAGCAAGACGCTCATCCAGTACGCCTGTGACGTTTGCCACACTGCTTGCGCAACTTCGCGCACGAGGTAGAACGCGTCGTAGTGTGCGTTCTCGACACCGAAGAGTCCGTACCGCCCAAACACGGCGTCAATGGCGCGCTTTGCTTTGCCTCGGAGCGATGTTGGTGGTGGCGGCGACTTGGTCTTCACGTCGCTCACTGCTGGACCAACTTGGTTCGCACGCGGCACGCTGGTGCGCTGCATGCACGATGGCAGACATGAGCGTACGTATCGCCACACGCGGCTCGGTCTCGCACTGCGGTGGCGTCGATTGATTCCGAACGCTAACTGCCGCGAGAGCGCTGAGGCTACGAGCATCCAGAGCGCAAGCAGCGCGTGGATGCTCGCCACCGTGAGGTGGACATACGCGACGGCTGCGTAGTCCTCGAGTCGAATCGAGACCGCCAAACCGCCAGGGAGCCACCAGAGGTTCGATGTGTGCGCGACGTAGTAGATCCACGCCGCGCTGGCGTAGAAGCCTGCGCAGAGTCCATGGAGTAGCAAGAGCACCAGCCAGCCACAGCCAAACGACCAGCGCGAGAGCCGCGCGCGAAAGATCTGGCGCACTAGACTCGCATTTGAAGGTTGTCGATGATGGTTCGTCGAGAGTGGAGGTGCATGTGCGCGTGGCGATGCTAGCTTGGTAGCGTGCGCGAGTGTGCTGTCCGGCGCGCTCATGCAGATGATGTTGTCGTTGATTCGATGCTGTCGTTTTCTGTCTGAGCGCACACGCGTACGTGAGCAGGAGCTCAAGAGTACATTCGTGACTATTTCGAGCTGCAAGTGATTCGTTTCACTCGCGTGTGGTTATCAGGATCACTAACCTCGCTGACCTTGCTGTCATCGCGAAGAGAGGCAGTGCAAGAAGACGACTTCAAAAGAATGGACGTTGGATTGAGTTGGTTGAATGGAGGTGGTCGCGCTCGCGCGTCTGCGAGGACAACACACTTGCGATGGCACAAGAAGGATGCGACGAACGCACACAAATGCAAGAAGAGGAAAAGAGACAGAGACAGGATCGATCATCCAGGAGTCGACGCAACCGAGTCGCCGAGTGACAGAGCCAGCTCGTGCGAGCCCAAGCACGCGCATCGAGCGCGCGCTACTTACTCGACTTCTGCGATGTTCCCAATCGGCGCCATGGGCACAAACGCTGCTGGGAGCAAGTAGTCGGCGCGCGTCGCCGTCACAGGCTCAACTGCTGCTGCCGAGCCGCAGAGTGCGACCGCACGGCACGCTTCGCTCGGGCTCTTGTCATGCTGCGCCATCTTGACAAGCTCGTCAAACTTGGACGCGATCTCGTCGCAGCGCGCAGTCGGTGGCAAGATCGTGCACATGGTCTCGAGCGCGACCTTCGCGAGACGGAGCTTGTTCTGGTTCTTCGCAGCGTGCTTCACCATCTCGGCCGTGTACTCGCACAGGAGACAGCTCACGGAGAACGATGCCGTCTCGACTGACTGCGCAGTCTCAATCGCTGCGCCACACTCGCGAATGCGCGTGCAGATCGACGCGACGTCTTCATTGCGCGTGAGCGCATCGACAATCGTGTCATGGTGCTTCAGCAAGAGCTCGCACTACGCAGCAGTATACACCATACACATAGTCGACATACATGAGCCCACTGGATGGATCGTCATAACAAGCACCAGCACCAATTCGTGCGTTTGTTCGTACCTCTTTCGTGTCGGGAATGAGGCGGCAGATCGCGTTCATCTCGTCGTGGAACGCTGCAAGGCGCGTGGGCTTGCCGATCATGGATGCAAGCAGGAGCGAGTTCTGCTTGCAGAGCGTGCAGCGTGATGGCGATAAACTCGGGTCGACGACTGCGAGGTCTGCAAGCGTCACAGCAGTCGCAGCATCCTCGCTGTCGCAAAACTTGAGGCTCGTGCAGATCTCATGCGGCTGCTTCCCGCTCTTGAGCTGCACCACTGCTGTGTCAAACAGCTTCAGATCGTCGTGACACTGCAATCACATAAGACAACGCACATAATGTGAGCCCATGTCAACACAAAGACAGTCAAGATGGATAACTGAATCGCAACGAACCTTGTCGTCAGATGGCAAGAGCCCGCACACAATGCCAGCAGCTTCGCGCGCTTCCTTCACTTCCGCAGGCTTCTGGTTCAATGCGACTTCCAAGACTGTCACGACGCCGCTGCAGTATGCGCACGACGTATTCGCTGAGCGCGATGCTGCAACAGGTGACGACGACGCAATCGCATTTGCGCGCGAGGCTTTGCAGAACTTGAGGTCGTGGCAGATCGCCTTTGGCGTCTCGCCCTTCTCCAGCGAGTCAATCACTGTGTCGAGCTCGTCCATCACAGGGCGGCACTGCAATCATCAACATAGCACAGCGTGAGTCACAACACACTCGCAAGCACATCGATAGACACACATTCACATCCGCCACTTGCAGTTGTGGCACAGCACGGCACACGCACCTTTGAGTCAGACGGCAGAACGTGGCAGACCATGTCGCCAATCTGGCGAATCTGGTCGATCTGTGACGGATCTTGTTGAAGCGCGACTTCAAGAATGCTCGCGAGTTGCGTGCAAATGAAGCAGCTGTCGATCGCCGATTCGATCGAATTTGTCACGATTTTGACAAGTTGCTGGTCAAACGCGCCAAAGTCAGTGCTGGCACGGCTAGAAACAGCCTTCACCGAGCTCTTCGCGACGCAGTACTTCATCGTGGCACAGATCTCGCGTGGTCGCTTGCCCTGCTTCAGCTCGTCGATCACGGCATCGAGCTTGTCGACGTACTGGTGGCACATGTTGTCCGGTCCGAGCAGGTTGCAGATCAAGTCTGC
>JAASFN010000074.1:0-48289 GCA_023333795.1 Globisporangium rhizosaccharum
CTTGAGACGTCCAACATCTCCGACGACGAAGAGGTGAGTCTGCCATCGTACATGCATCACTGTGCCTGTGAATGCATCATGCTCACTGACCATATCGCTGCTGCACGATGCACTGTTTGCACGACGTCTCTCTCTCTCTCTGTCGAGTGCAGGCAGTGATGGTCACGCGCATGCGCGTCGATCCGCGCCACGTCGACGAGTTTGAGCGTCTGCTGCGCTTGATTCTGAAGAACACACACACGATCGGCCACGTCTCGACTTGCGTCGTCAAGCCACCGCCTGGCGAGTTCACGTACACGTCCATTGTACGTCCTATCCAAGCTCTGTCTGGTGCTCATCGCGTCCTCTGTCGTGTACTGTAGCTCCGTGTACTGATGCCAAGTTGCATCGACTGCTACGACTGCAGGTCAAGTACTCGAGTCTCCAAGCCATGCGGCAGATCTACCCGTCGAGCGTCGAGAGCGGCGTGGACTTTTATAAATTATTAGCAGCGCGCGACTCGCTCTTGCTCGAGCCGCCAACGTACCAGATCGAAGCGGGGTACGTGTGGATGGATGACTCTTTATGTTTATAACCCAACTTGCGATTGCATCTCGACTACAGCTACAGCGATGACCAGTTGAACTGACCGACACTGTGTGCATGCTATACAGGTTTGGGACCTGGATCGAGTCGGATGGGAACACAAAGCCAATGCGCGGCGACGACCCAGAAGACGACGCGAACCTCGTGTACCAGAACGTCCCAGGTCCGTGCTGCAACGACAGCTGCGAGAACCCGCACGGGTTGAACGTCCGCGCGTCGTTTGTTGTTCCGACGAAGAACTTTCAGCTCTTCCAGAGTCGCTACCAGCGCAACAACAAGAAAGGCGGGCAGAAGAACCTCCGGTGCTTCCCGTGCTGCCGCAATGGACGCCACGTGAGCTCGGGCTTTTGCGGTGACTCGATCCGCGTGCACGTCGGCGTGTCGCGCGTGACTGAGTCTGGCGGTGTCAAGATCTGTCCGATCCAGTCGTCGCAGCCGATCGTGCTCACGTACGCGCGGTTCTTGAACCTCGACGGCGCGTTCGATCCGACAGTGTCTGGCCCTGACGTCTTCCCGGGTCAGACCATCGACAAGTCGGAGGTCCTCGCGTGGGTTCGCGATAAAGAGCATCCGATGAACCCGCTCTTCCCTGGCATCCTCCGTGGCGCAGCGATGGAGACTGCGTCGCAGTCGGCGATCTTTGAGTTCAACGCTGAGTGCAAAGCGTGGCACTATGGCTGGACTGCGCCGCGCGGTCAGGGGCTCTCGGGCAGCGACGCACAGCACGTGCTCGAGATTCTGTTCATGAAGCCCATGGGTGCGTACATGTACTGCCTCGAGCGCTTGCGCTCGGACGGCTTTTCGATCTATTCGAGTCGCCGTGCGAGCCACGCATCGACTACTGCGCTCAAGTCTGACGTGTTTGAGCACGACGCAGACGAGAGCGACCGACTGTTCAAGCGCAAGCGGTCGCACGTGCCACCGTCGCCTGCGACGACGATCTCATCGATTGCGTCTACGTCGCCAAGCGCATCGCCGGAGCGTGAGCGCTCGTACAACTCGACTATGGCTCCAACGACTACGACTGTGTCGCCGCCAGTGAGTCGAGACGCACCGCAAAGCTACGGTGCGATGGTCGCAGACATGGCACGCTCGCTTGCGACGCAGTCGTACAAGGTCGAGAGCACGCCGTTCAGTGGCAATGGCACGAGCAATGGCAGTGCTGCCACTGGGATGGCGACGTGTCCAAGCGGCTTTGACTCGGCGACGTTCCACAACATGCTCATGAATGGAGCACCCACAGCGCAACAACAGCAGCAGCAGCAAGCCACGATGCTTGGACAGCTCCCACACGATCCACTCAGCAGCTTGCTCCTGCCGCCGCAGTACGCACCGAACGACTTGATGAACCACATGCTGTTCTCGGATCTGCAGCCGCCGCGGCGCGTTGTTGCGACTGAAGAGCTCCCGTGGTCGGAGCTCTACAACCTCTTTGACTCGGTGCCAATGCCGATGTCTGCGAGCGACGACGACCCAGATCGTGACGATGACAGTCCGAGCAGCACACCCACTACGTCGAGTCGCGGCGGCGACCTCCTCGATCTTGACGATGACGTTGCAAGTGGCGTGCATGACCAGCAGACGCAGACGCACACGATGTTGTAAACCGATTGGGAACATAATGCGAACGATATGAGCACCGTCGCTCTTCCGTGTTGTTGCCAAGTGCGTCGTACGAGCTCGCTTCTCTATAGCAAATCACGACGTCCTAGGACGCTTGGTGACGACTCCAGGCACGCATGGATCAGGGCGTGACCAGCACAACGTGGTCCAGTACGAGAACAAGACGCTCTCGACAGCCATGACGAATGGAGCAATAGATTAGAGGTAGAATAGGTAGGATGGTATGATAGTACTGCTACTGCGCTTGACGTTCAGTCGGTCCCGTGATGCTCAGGTCGCGCGCGCTATGAATCGAGGACTTCCTTGGCGTGCGCCATGCACCAGCCTTTGCGCTGCGCCCACTTGGCGCACTTGGGGTTCTTGCACCGCACGCCGCCGCCGTGGTTCCGGCACAAGTGCTTGAGATGCGCTTTCTTGCGGCACCCGTCCACGGCGCAGAACTCGCCGCCGCCGTGCGACTTGCATAGCCCTTTCGACTGCGACGCGCGCACGCAGCCTTCGACTTTGCAGCGCGAGCCGCCGCCGTGCGCAATGCACAGTCCGCGGCTCTGACTGTTCTTCGTGCAGCCTTCAAAGACGCACTGGTGCGCACCGCCGTGCTTCTTGCACTTTTGGTGCGACCGCGCGCGGTTGAGACAGCCAGGATAGTCGCACTGCCGACTCCGCGTCTTCTTTGTCGGAACGCCAGTGCTAAGGCTGCTGTCGTCGTCAAGGTCGTGCTCGGTCGTCGTTCCAGCAGGAGCTGCAGCAGTAGCGGCGGGCGACAGCGCAGTCGACAACGAACTCCGAGCTGGCGAGACGTGGCGTGGTGTGCGTGGCGATGCAGCAGTCGCTGCGGCCTGCCGCATGTGCACTGACGGACTCGCACCAGCGGAGCGCATCAACGAAGTCGATTGGTGGAACTGGAGCGACGCGTTCTGCTGCTGCTGCTGCTGCTGGAGCGGTGGACGGCGCGTCTCAATGTTCGCATTCCGCGCAAGACTGCGAAAGCCGCCAGTGCTAGCGCCAGGCACAGCGTTGTCGCTGAGTGGCTTGTCAGCGTATGTGCGCACTGGTGTGCTGCTTGTCGTACCAGTGGTCGGACGCACTGCACTCGGTTTGCTCAGACCTGTTGCTGCTGCAAGTGACGCGCGCGCACTGCTGCCGCTGCTCTGGATCTTGCGCTTGCGCTGGTTCGGCGCCGCGGCTGGCGCAGTCGGACGCTCTATCCGAGTGTCTGACATTGTTGGCTGCGCTGCTGCTGCTGTTGCGCTGACTCCAGCATCCGCCTTGACGAGAAAGTCGGATGCACTTGTCCCGAGTGGCGTCGTTGGTGTGTGGCTCGCACTCTCAATCGGTCCGTACAAGTACTCCAAGTCGCCTTGGTTCAGCTCACCGAGCTGCGGGTACTCGATCCGGAGCTCGTCGTCAGGCAAGTACAGATGCGACGTTGGCGTCGTGCCAACACCACTGCCACTGCTGTTGCGTGGCTGGTTCATCGACTGGTGCGACGGTGGGTGCGGTCCTCGCTGGTCCACTTCTGCGTCGTACGCCAAGAGGCTCGCAGCACCAGGGCCGTTCCAGAGCGAGTAGAAGCTCGACTCGTAGTCTGGGATCAAGTCCACGCCAAGCATCGGCGACGTCCCAGTTGGCGACCCGAGACTCAGTCCCGCGTACCCGCCGCTGCTACGTGCTGCACTCGAGCTGCTCGGACCTGCTGATCCCAGGTCGAGTGGAACGTTGTGGCTGTTGGTGCTGCTGGTGCCTGGATGGCTCGAGTGTGCGTGGTGGTGGTGTGCACTGCTGCTGCTTGAGTCGCCACTGTTGTTGTTGCTGTTGCTGTTGCTGCTGTGGTGGTGGTTCGAGAGCGCGCCTAGCACTGGCGACATGCGACTGCTGCTGCTGAGGAACCAGTCGCTACTGAAGTCTGGCAATGGGTTCTCGCGCTCGTACACACTCGACGGCGCCGTTGCTCCGTGGCTCTGGAGCGTCAACGGCGACGGTTGACTGCTCATGTGCGGCGCGTAGCTCGCGTACATGTTGCTCATCGACGCGTCAATTGGACGCAAGTAACTCTCAGCCATTGACGCTGACGTCACAACAGGTGAGCTGCGCTCGTACGTGCTGCTGCTGCCGCCACTGCTGCTCGTTGTACTGCTCAGACGCGGTCGCTTCCCAACTGACGGCGACTCGCCTGCTGTGTTGTAGTACGCACTGTTGGTCGCGGCGCTCCCGCTTGGTCCACTGCTGCTGTACATGGCGCTGCTCGACAGCTGCTGCCGCCGGTCGAGCTCATTGAGCTGTGCTTGATAGTACGCGCTGCTGCTACTGTTGGAACTGTGGTTGCTGTGACTGTGGTTGTTCATAGGAAGCGGCGCTGTGTGAGCGCGCATGGCGTGGAACTGCTGCTGTTCCTGGAGCGTGCGCCACGGTGTCCCGCGGTCGTAGTTGCCCATTGCAAGTGGCGCACTTCGGTCGCCCCCGCTGCTGCTCAGGACCTGTTCGTTTGAGTCGCTCGGTCGACTCACCTGTCGCTTGCGCTTGTTGGTCTGCGTCTGTGTCTGTGTTTGTATCTGTTGCTGGACCTGTGGGTACTGCTGCTGTGGAGGAAGGGGAGGAGGCGAAGGCGACACTGCGCCGCCCCAGAGCCACTCGCCTTCGCTCCCAAAGAGCTGGAGATACGACGCGTCCGCGTCAAAGCGGAAGCCGCCGGCGCCGGCGCCGCTGTCGTCTGCCGCCGCCACCGCCAGCCCTGCTGCTGCTGCTGTCGCGGGGACTGCTGTTGGTGCTGCCACAGACGTCGTGGTGGTTGGTACTATCGAAGAATGCTCGCGCACTCTCGCTGCTCGGTCTCTCACTCGCGTTCTCTGTTTGCTGTTTGCTGTTCTCTCTCTATCGATCGCCCGCGCGTGGTGCTCGGATCTCTCTCACACACTAGGTCTCGCGCGCGCGTGCGTCTAGAGGTCGCTCACTTGGTCGGTCGATCGCTTTGCTTTGCTTGCTTCTCGCTGCTGCTGTTCTCGGCTTTGGGGCTTGACTTGGAGCGAGAGAAAACACAAACCTCGGTCTTGACGAGAAGCCGGTCGTCGTCTAAAATCCGCACTGCGGCGTTAACGTACTCTACAAGTCGGCTAAAACCGTGCGCCACAATCCATTGGCGCACTACACAGCGATTAGAGACGAGCATTTAGCACATTTCGGTTCTACTGAGTACAATTGTCGCAATTTCTTGCCGCAATGGCGCATTTTCTTTGCAAAACAGATTTACGAGAAATGTGTCCAGTCGAATATTTAGAAGAGTCGCGCGACATGCACACGCGCGCCGAGTTAAACTAACATTTGGGTATTGTATGCGCCAGCATGCTTGTCGAGAACCCTCGAACGTTCTCCCTCTCACACTCGATACGACCAACCAGGAGACATGCCCAATGCTCGAATGTCGTGCGAAATAACCTCGCATCCTCGATTGCATTTGCGCCTCTTCGTTGTCATCCACATGCTAAATTTGTCGACTGCAAAACAGTTTTTCAACCCAATTTCGCGTCAATATAAAGTTCAAGTCAGCATTTCGAGATTGGGTATTAAAGTTACTTCATCGTCAGTCGATTTTGTCGGTAGTACGAGGAAGTCGTTTTTAAGAGGACAATGGCGAATCTGATATTTCAGACACAATCAAGGGCCGGGGTTGCGTGGACCGCACGTAGCGTCATCAAAACAAAGAAAAAAATTAATATTTCAACGAACAATATTGCATTTTGCTTTAAACAACAAACCAATGTTTGTATTTTTCTCTTTCGCTAATCGTAAAGTATTTGATGCAACAAAATATTTATTCAAACTGATGACGCAATCTTGATAGTACCCATTATTACTACACCATTTCCAATTGTGAATGGTCCAAACAGGTCAAAATGCCATTCGATTTTGCAGGTTATTTTTTCAGGAGAGGCATTTGATATTAGAGGGATGCTTACAAAGCGAGCTTGCGTTGATTGTGGAGCAACACGCGGCTTGTCGAACTCAGCGACAAGCTCATACATCTCACCGTCTAGAATCCCTGTATGGCGCCAACAGTTGGCGACTGTGGTGCTTGTCACTCCACTCCACGCATCTTGCGCCCAACGTATCGCGTCCAAAACGCTGACGTGGAACAAACTGTTTCACCTCTTGCTCACTCACCTCCACTCCCTCGCTTTCTTTACGCTCGAATATAAGATCAAGCTTGTCGACGATGCTGGAGTTGTGCAGCTTGGCAAGACGGCTCTTGAACGCCTCGACGGTTCATGCATCCTGTGGCTGGAGGTGTGCCGTGGTATTAGGAGGTAGAAAGTGGAGCGTCACGTTTGACTGCTGCTCGGTCACGCGGTGTGGCGAGGCGTTGTCGAGCAGCAGGAGCACTTTGCGGTCTTCTTGCGCCATTTGCTGGTTGAAACGCTCGAGCCAGCCACGAAAGAGGTTTGTCGTCATCCAGCCCTTCGCACTATTGGTGTAATTTACATCAAGGGCCTTTGGCGAGTGGTTATCAAAGCAGCGCGGTTGACGCGCTCTAACAATGAAGAGTAGTGGCAGGTTTCTCGAGTCATCGGCGTTCGAAGCGACAGCGACTGTGATCCTCTTCTTGTCCTTCTTTCTGTCGGACATGCTTGCCTTGGACGCTGACGAGGTTTGCACATCGCAGCAAAAGTAAGCTGACTCGCCCAGGTTGAAAACATCTTGCTTGCTGTATTGACTGGTTTTCTGGCGTAGTGCTGCTCCTTCTTCTTCCACCGCCTTCACGCTCGCCGATGTTGCCTAAGTGTGCCGAAATGGAGGTAAATTGTACTGAGATATGAGATATCCATCAGATAGGTGCATGCAATCAGCCTCAAACTGCTTCGAAGTCGTCCGACTCATCTACATCGCGTGCGTCGATGCTCACAGCATCTGCGTCTTTCCACGTACTCGGAGCAGAACTGTCGCCGCCATGCTCACTCTCAATCACGCTGTCGTCGCTCAAGTGTGCGGCAACAGCACGCTTGCCTCTCGCTCGCGGCCGCAGCGCGCGTAGCTGCGCCGTCGTGTTCGTCGCATGCGTCGCGAAGCTTGATCGCCGCCGCCGCGCTTGCTCTCGCCGTCGTGCTCGCTCTCGTTGTCGTCGCGAGCGGTCGCAGCACCGCGCTTTCGCTTACCTTGCGCACGCCCTGGACTGCGTATCTGCATGATGCGTCCTACGATGGGCTGTGGGGGGTTGGAGCCGTTGTCCCAAACGTTGTGCCAAATTTGATGGCAAGTCAACGCGTTGTTGTTGTCCCAAGGACGTGCGCGATTGCATAGATACACTCTGCAATGCAGCGCACGATGTGACGCACTGTTAGCACACGATGATGGAACATACAAGGCAAAGCGATCACATGGCCCACCTCGCCGTGCCACTGCTACATGCCGGGCAAACGTACTTCGCGCCTCGCCGCTCGCCCTTGCTCAACTTGAGCACCAAGCACACTTTGCATTGGCGAGGGCGGCGACGACGCGAATCCCCGATCTGCTGATAGTCTGAGCACTTGGCGAGTGCGTGGTCAGCAGCAACAGGTCGTAGCTGCACTGCAGGGTTTGCAATCTGTACGAACACACGAACGCGTTAGTGCAGATCACACAAGTCCGATAGAGCAAGTAGAGAGCAGCGCACCGAAGGGGCGAAGTCAGTGGCTGTGCTGGCCAAGCGCTGCACTTGTAGTTGAGTCAGGAACTTTGCGTGGTCGTATGGCTTCTCTCCAGCCTGCTTCTTGCACTCGCGAAGAACGATGTAAGCATTCACGATCGCCAAGTCGATGAGACCCAGGAAGAGGCTCCGATAGTACTTCTTGAATGTCATTGCCTGCTGGAAAGAGTAGCGCTGCAGCCGACGCTGGTCATGCACGTCTACCCCCCATCCAGCGCTGGTAGTCCCGCACGAGAGCTGGGCACGGCACTGTGAGCCTCGCGCCGCCTGGCTACCGACGATCTATATTGGCATGACGAGCATACAACATGTGGACAGACTACATGTTTGCAGGTACAACATGCGCGACTTAGAGCAAACACACGCATGCGTACCGCAAGATACGATCTCTCGACTGTTGCCTGTTGCAAGGAGCTGTACAGGACGGTTGTCCCACCAGACGCACGCAGTCATGCTTGGGCAGCACTTCACGACAGCGAAGCATGCAGTGTCACGTTCGATCGACGCCGGACGCTGACGGTTCTTTTCTGCGACCGCGTCGGAGTAGCCCTGTCGATTCGGCTGGATCGTGCCGACGATGTAGACGTTGCGGTGCAGGGGCTCGAGCGCCAGCTGGACCGACGTATAGAACCAGTCAGTCGCCACTGTGTGGAACACGCCGTCTGCGCGCGGTGGCAGCACTTCGTCGAGGTTCCTGATCACCGCAGCGGGCCCGCTGTTCGTGTCGACAGAGCTGTCTGGGTGTTCTGCTTTCCCACAGTAGACTTCGAGTCTGTGAAGCAGTACATACAACATGACAGAGCGTACATTTTGATGATGTAACATGTTGGACTTAGCTAAAAAAAAGTGCTGCCTCACGATTTCCAGAGGAGACCGTGAGGCGACATGCAAGTATGAACGTACGCACACATGCACATGACGATGCCCAGACATATAACGCACCGGAGGCAGTACGGCGTCTCGGCGCTGCAGGAACAGCTTGGTGCCCCACTTGTGCGGCTTGTCTTTGAGGTACTGACGTGTGGTGTTGTATCGACTGCGGCTCATCAACACACCTTCATCGAACGAGAGCACTCCCTGGTTGTTGTGGCCCTGTCGGGACGTGTCCTGCAGAGCGCTCACTACCGACCGGATCTTCCACGCGCGGTTGTTGTCAGCTCTGGCGTCGGTGTTGTTGGCGAAGTGTAGATTCTGCATGATGGCTGCGAACCGGTTCCTGCGCATGAAGCAACCGAGCTTGCCTGCTGGTATTGCGCCAGTCTGTGTGGAACTCCAGTGGTCTCGAAAGCGCCGTGTCTGCGGCGCCAGCATACACGCCACAAGTGTAACCCGACGCACGCAAGGAGCTCGTGCGGCTTCACATCCTTCTTTCATGCTTTTTGCATCATGATCTCGTCTTTGGCCCTCTTGTCGCTTGGGTCCTTGTTTGCGAAGATCTTGTCGACGCGCTGGATCAGGTTTTGGGCGATGTACCGGTTCGTCTCGCGCGCAATCTTCTTCCACAGTGTCTGTGGCATGAAAAAGAAGAAGAGATCGAGTGGTGAGTCACACAGTGCAGGCACTGCATGCGACGGCCCTTCGTTGCCTCTTTGTAAGCCTGGGTAGCTCTCGTCCGCTGGAAATGCCAGCTCGTCTGTTCGCAAGCACACAAACAGTGTAAAACTCATATACTGTATGCACAACGTGCTGTATGTACGCACTTACCAGTCTCCCATCCGTCCACTCGCATTCGCTGGAGTCGCTCAGTGTCTTGCGCGAGGTCCAGCAGACCCTCACGAGGCAGCGGCTGCCACGACATTGGTGTTTGGTCGTCGTCGACTGCTGTGGCGTCCTCTATCTCGGCGGGACTGTCCTTTTCGTCAGGCTCGTCGTCGTGGTCCGGCACGACGTCGTTGTCCTTGTTCCATGCGTCTAGTCCTTCGCCCTCCTCACCTGACACGAGTGCTGCATACTCGGCAGACTCAGTGGATCGTGGCAGCGCCACCGCTAGCGTCGTTGTCGGCGTCATCGCAGGACTACGCTGACTCGATGCCAGAGATT
The DNA here is from genome assembly GCA_023333795.1 of Globisporangium rhizosaccharum. NCBI lineage: Eukaryota > Oomycota > Peronosporomycetes > Pythiales > Pythiaceae > Globisporangium > Globisporangium rhizosaccharum. The sequence goes on from JAASFN010000074.1 coordinate 9,926, forward strand.
CGGCACGTATCTCTTGATCGAGTCGGGCTGCGTGACGACGCGCCTCGTCGAATCGGAATGCCGCCGAGCGTCGCGCTTCTACGCCTTGCGTCTCACGCCTTTGGATCGTCTCTCTCTTTCGTGCTTTGGCATGAGCGCGAGCTGCCGCCGCGGCGACTGCAACGACTTCTCGCTCGAGTTGTTTCTTCATCTTTGCGCGGGGCTTTCGAGTTGGTGTGCGATTCTTAGGCGCTGGGTGCGCTGTGGTAGTGGCAGGAGCCGGCGTGGGACTGACGGCAGCGAGTGGAGCATACGTAGGACTGCTTCCCGCGAGAAGCGCTGTCATTCGACTCGCTTTCCGCTTCTCTCGCTACCTCGAGACCTCGCGCGATGAGGTATGCGGCATCTTTGCCCATGGATCGACGTGTTTTTGCGGTTGGCGTGCTTTCCTCGTCAGCGTCACGCTGCCAGAGTAGCCGTTGCGCTTTTTGTTCGCCCTAGTGACTCATTTCGACATGGTTCTCTTCGCATACACGCATTGACAGACAGCATACGTTAGCTCAGTCCATTCACATCCACGCGCGCACGCACACACACACACACCACTCACTTGCTGTTCTCTCGGCGAAATCTCAACTTGGAGACCTGCAGACGCGCGCGCGCCATTCAAACCGACGCACATTCGCGCCAATTTTCAAACTGCGTGGATCTCACGTTTGGCAGACTCGTTCGATAGTGTCCCACTATGCCTTTCTTTGCACGGTTGGCCACCTAACCCTGTGCATTTGGTGCAAAAGCTTGACCTGGCCGTTTTCTTGTAAATCGGCGTTTATCTTGAAGTTTGTATTGAAATGGTTTTTCCGAGCCGTTGGTTAAAACATGTTGTAGTTGAAAATTTCCAGCATGTTGGCAGGTGCAACATTGAGCAATGGTGGGTTAAGTACGGTAGACGAAATTTTCGCATGTTGTACCTACAATGTAAGGATCGGCGTCGCACTTAAGCGGAGATCGATGGTGCTTTGCCGAAGAGTCGTGAGTGGTGATCACACAACTGGGCGAGGAAGCAAAGATGGAGTGGTGTGGTCTTTGTGGTGTGCTGCGGAGTTGCTGAGGTGGTTGAAAGGAGATGCAGTTGATGCACTAGTAGAGCTGGAAGTGGTTGCTTGTTGATGGTAAAATGTGAAGTGAGCTGTTGTTTCTGCCTACTTGCTAGCTCTGGTGTTTACTCTGGTGTTTCTTGGCCAGGTCGAGCGCTCTTGGTTGCGTCCAACGGCCGTTGGACACAGACTGTGTGTCTTTGACGCTCAACTGGGTTTTCTGGGGTTTTCCTGGGTTTTCTGGGTTTCTAATCTAGACTGATCTAGACTGCGTTTCTAACTGCTTTTGGTCAACGTCAACGGTTGTCAAAGGAACCGGTGACGCGAGTCGCGACTGAACTCGCGCCCATGGTCTGTGAATGAATGTGACGACACAAGAGAGTGTTTGTAGAGAGCACGCGTTGGTGTCGAGCATGATCATGCCGACACCAAGGCACAGGTCGCGTGTGAGAGAGGGGAGCAGCGAGAGCCTCGAGTGACCGGCGATGGTCACCGATGCCTCTTTGGAGCTGTGCGGGTGACCGTCGGCGGTCACTCCTTACAATAGCAGTCAGTGAGCAAGCGAGGCCAGACGGAGCGACCCCAAGCCGAAGTCACGTCTAGATGAAGGTCCTGGTGGGACCGTCCGGAATTCACTCGCTCTCGACGCTGCTGGACGACGATGAAAAGTGGTTGCTCGCGCGAAGTCACGTGTGCGCATTCTGATGTACGCTCTGACATCGCTGCAGTTCCTGCATGCTCTCGGCGAGCTAGCAGCGCGACGCGAGATGCGGGTCGAAGTCACTGTCGACAAGACATGGCGTGAGCTTCATCCAAACATCCACCTGCGCACGCTCCCGAGACGACTGCACGCGATGGCCGTGATTATCGACGACGATGCCGTTGTTGTGAGCTCGCAGAACTGGACTGACTCGGGAGTGGGGCTGAACGTCGAAGTTGGACTCGGCACGAATGACCCAGAAGCTGTCGGTGGTGTTGCTGCAGTGTTCGAAGCGCTCCGTCCGTACACTCAAGAGCTTGACCGAGAGACACTCAAGCTAAAGCGAGTGTCGCCCTGTCAGTGCTGCAAGTGCAGCAGACCCAAGCGCCAGAACGTCCCCGTGTCAGGTGTCACCAAGGACACCACCACGTAGTCTATACGTGCACTGCGTCAGGTGTCACTAACGACACGTCACCAGCTCAAGTCTAGCTCTAGTCTAGCTCTAGTCTAGCTCTAGTCTAGCTCTCAATCAGACGCTCTCCATGACTACTTGCTGGAGCAAGCTTCATAGACAGAGCAAGAGTGAGCATGTGTTTGTTCATAGTCTAGCTCTCAATTACTCACCATCAAGGCTCGGAAAGCTCGTGAAGAAGACTGCGGCGCTTGCTCGAGGGCTTCATGCTCACTTCAGCTTTCGCTTCACCACCACCATCAACCAAACATCGCCAAGTGTCGATGGGCAGTCGCCAGCATGACATCATGAGATTGTCAACATCTTGACAGAGTGCGCAATTCCCAAGTCGACGCTGTACGAGAAGTTGTGTGGGGTGGATCTTGACCAACAGCGTGCGGCGCGGCCACCTCCATCCACTCTAGAGCAGCAGAATCAGCTGACGGAGAACTTGGCGCAGAGGCAACTGCGAGCGTGTTGTTGTAGATGGAACTTCGCGAGAGCGTCCATGCGCGAGCAATTCGTCAGATGTACCAAGAGTCGATGGACCTCAATGAGAGAGCGCGTAGTCTGCTCGACGAACTGAGCACGTTGGTTCACGAGCGAGACGCACTTCGTACCGAGCTCAACAGCACAATCGCTCACGACATCGAGCGGCGCGAGCACGTGCGTTCCCTCCGACACCGCCTCGACCAAGAGCAAGATCGTCACGACACAGCGCGATCGCGAGGCCGGACGAGCCGCCCAGCGAGCGCGTCACCCTCCCAGTTCGCACCTCTGCTCCATTCGGTTCCCGGGTGGCCGACGCAGCGAGGAGGCGCTGCTGCGCTACGTCCGCGCAGCCAAGATGACCGTCTACCTTTGCATGTACGTATGCGAATGTAGTTGGTGCAAGCGATCAAGGACGCAGTGGAACGCAAGGTCGAAGTCTACATCCTCGCAGACGCAGTCCGCGCGAAACGAGCGAACTCGAAGTCTGCGATCTCCGGTCTGCTCGAGCATCAAAACGATCATCAAGACAAGCTCTTCTTGTTCTTCCCGCGCGGCACACTGCACACGAAGCTGTGCCATTGTGGACGAGAAGCTGCTTCTGCACGGTGAGTGCTGTCAAGTTGTCTGGAGGGGATGTCATGTTGTCTGACGGAGTGCGCCTCATGGCAGGATCTCTGAACTGGAGCAAAGCCGGCCTCCACAGAAACAAGGAGCTTGTCTTCATGAACGGACCAGGGCTGGAGCTGTACGACGCTGTTGAGTTCTTTGCCGATCTCTGGAACCACTACTCGGGGCCGTTCACCTTTGAGGTGGACGATGACAACGTCCAGCGTCTGGTTGTGCAGCCGAGAACGGAGAGATGGAGCAAGAAAAAGAGGAAAAGGAGCGCCAAGCAACAGAGCTTTTGCCTCGTGACATCGCTATCTTGCAGCACCTCAAAGACTTCGGCACGTGTTGGCCGCTTCCGAAACCAGTGAAGCCAATGCTCGTGACGCAACCGCCTCACACCGAGTAGCACTGCGACCCTTGCACAGCATGGTTCGCTCCATCGAAAGACAGTGTCCGCATTCCTACTTGGCTCGGTGATGCTCGTTATTATCACACGCTCTCTTTGCGTTGCAGTCATGTTTGTCTTCGCGCTTATCATTGACGTGGCTGCGATGTGCACATCACCTCGAGGGCTGGAGCGACGCAAGATGCTGCACGAGCGGCACGCCTTCGACACAAATGCGCTCGACAAACGCGCGCGTCCGCTGCCGCTCTTGGGTTTTTCGTCTACAGTGCACACACAACAACAACTTCCAATCAGTCTTGTACCAAAGCCAAAGCACGTCACATTGCTCAGAGTCACGACGGACGCAAGCGTCGTACCGTTGGCGAACTTTGCGGAGGCGCGACCGGTGCTCTCGCAGCAGCTGCGACGGAGACGCATCGCTGCGCGAGTTGAGCATACTCTACAGATCGCACATGTCCAAGTGCAGATGTGTTAGCCACAGCATGTACATAAGACGCAAGGCATGTCCAGCGCTCTATTCGTACGCACCTCAGGCGTTGCTTGAGTCGAGATGGTCGAAGCAGCAGATGACGTTGATGGTCGCGTGAGCTGCTTGGAACGGTGGCGAGTGTCTGTTGTGCTCTTGTTGCTGCTCTTCGTCTGTTTGATCGAGTGCTGTTGCACACACACACGGATGATGAGGAGAGCAGTCGTGAGTCTTGTGCGTCAGATAGCAGTGATGACGAGCTCAACAGAGTCTGAGTGTCGGTTGGACGTACGTGTACAGGGCCAACGACGATGCGCATTGCCGACTTGTGTCGTTTGCTAGAACAGCAGTAGATCATAAGCACACAACCACACATACAGGACAGTGAACAGACGACTCGACAATGCAGGAGTATTGGCAACACGCACGCACGTACCGAGTCTCTGTCGCTGGCTGGCATTGCTGTTGCTGCTGTTGCGCGCTCTTGATGGGGCTTGCAACAGGCGTCTGTGCATGAGCGACAAGGCTGTAAGCACTCCTTGACTCGGACGAGCAGGTCCTAGCGCATGCACAAGCGACGACGACACACATGCACACAGTGACAAACCTGCTCAAACGGTTCAGCAATGTCGTCGTTACAGAGCTTGTCTGCATCGATACTGCCGCGGATGCTGATATTGGATGCAGCCGATCCCACGACGGTCGCAGTCACCGCACAGGTGCTGAGCATCATGAGCTCTTCTGCGACGCGGAACGTCTCGGCGTCGTGGCGCAAGTACTGCTGCCGGTGCGACGGATACTCCATCATCGTGCTGTGTGTGTGTGTGGTGTCTCTTGCGTTTGCTGCTGCTAGTGTGGTTTGATAAACTGCTTGCGTTCACTCGCACGCTTGAGATGAAGTGCGTCGCGGTGGTGGTTCGCTTGATCGTCGTCGCCGCCGCCGAGTGATCGAGTTCAAAGCAATGACGTTGCTTTGAACTCAAGCTGGTCGACTTGCGCATTGTATGCTGCGATACATTCATCAAGTGCGCTGCAAACGCTCGATTCAAAATACATGTATACAAAATCCCGGAGTTTAACGACTTAAGTCGGTAGGTTAGACCTTGTGATCCCTGCATCACGGTGTCGTGACCACTATGTTCGTACTGACGAGGTCGTTCAAACCAAGTTCGAGGGGTAAAATTGGATTTCGCGGGTAAACCGTTGACAACTTTTTCAATTCGCAACAACAGAATGCTAGCTTCGATTCGCGCAAATATCTTGTAAATTGTATAGATCATTATGAATGTACGCTTGCAATTCAAAAGGCAAGAAGCACGTCTGCAGCTCCAATGCATGCATCGCATCGGCGTTTGGTGCTCGTGTGCGCGTGTGTGCTCGATGAGGTAGGTGTCTGGCACTGGCGAGCGGCTCTCGTTTAGAACTGCGGCATCTCGGGCAGTGAGCGCACATTCGCGAGCGACTGTGCAGTTGCTGCTGCCATAGCGACAGCATTTGCAGCATCTGCATCTGCACCAGTGCTGCCGCCGCCAACACTGCTCTTGCCACTTGCAATGTGCTTCGAGTGCGTCATGCACATGCCTTGGCGCTGCGCCCACTTATCGCAGCCTGGTAAACTGCACTTTGCGCCGCCGCCGTGCTTCCGACACAGCCGCTTCAAGTGCGCTTTCTTCTCGCAGTCGGCGACAATGCACGGTCGCCCACCGCCGTGCATCTTGCATCGGCCGTGGCTCTGCGCTGCACGCACACAGCCGCTCTCTTGACAGCGCGAGCCGCCGCCGTGGCGAATGCATAGACCGCGGCTCTGCACACTCTTTGTGCAGCCTGGGCTGGAGCAGCGCTTCGAGCCGCCGTGGCGCTTGCACCGGTTGAACGCGCGTGCTTGGCTCTTGCAGCCCTCAATGCAGCATAGCTTCCGGCGATCGGGCGAGAACTTGGGGCTCGCAGCGACCGACACACTGCTGCTGCCATCGTCGCTGCTGCTGCTCTCGTGCAAGACCGTTGCGCCAATGGTGCTCGAGCGCGACGGCGGCAGCGCGTGCATCGGCGAGACAATCGACGACCGCGACGTCATGATCGAAGTCGGCGGCGTCATCATCATTGGCGCGTTGCTAAAGAGGCTCGAGACTTCCTGCATCTCTGGCACTGTGCTGAGCTCATCGCGGTCGTCAAACATGCTCGCACTGTGCTGTTGCTGGTGTTGTTGTTGGTGCTGCTGCGAGCCAGCAAGTGTCATGAACGAGAGTGGCGGCGCTGCGTCTGTGTGGTAGGATGGGAAGCCTGCCGAGACAGAGAGAGAGAGCAAGGACAACAAGCAACACGTGTGAGCGCTTGGCGTCTGGGACCAGTCTGAGGGCATCCGAGCCACACACACACGTGTTCGTACCTTCTGCAAAGTAGTCGGTCGATGGCTGTGCGCTCGCGTAGTAGCTCATGCCTCCAGTGTGCGAGAGCTGCTGCTGTTGGACACTGTTGGTCATGGGGCCGAGTGCATGCGCAGCGTGGCCAGTCGCTGGTGTCGGTGGGAAGAGCTGCTGCAGGTCGACGCTCGCAGTTTCGTCAAAGTGCTGCAAGTCGAGCGAGTGGAGACTGCTGAGCGACGCGCTGCTGCTGCACAGTGGATCGATCGCAGCACTTGCATTAAAGCCAAACGACGACGTGTCGTGCGGATGGAGCGTGCTGCCAGCACTAGGACTCGCATAAGACGCCGCTGAAGACGGCGATGCGTGTGTTGGTCCACTACTGCCAGACGCTGCTGCGGCGATCGCGTACCCGGGATCCGCAGAGAATCGGTCGGGGAAGTAGACACCACTGAGACTGTTCGAGCGACTCAGCAGCGGCGGCGGCAGCAATGCATCGTCTGTGTCTTCGTGCTTGCAGAGCTCGTCGCTGTCATGGCCACTGCTAGTGCTCGTGCTGCTACTGGTCGCACCAGTCGGCAGATTATAGCGCGAGTCGAGCTGGTGACGTCGCACGCGCTCGCGCTGCTGCTGCAGTTCATGCTGTTGTTGCACGAGTCGGAGCTGCTGCTGCTGGTACGGTGTCGAATGTTTCAAACTCCAGTCCATCGCACTGCTGCTGCTAGCGTCGTAGAGCTTTTCCCAGACGTGTGTGGACAGATCTTGATGGACTTGCTGCTGCTGCACTCGATCACTTGGATCTCGATCACTCGTACGCACGCGTACTCACGCGAGCGAGCGAGTGATTGACTGCGAGAAACGGGGGGATCCTCGTCGCGCGGGCTTTTCTCGGTGTCGTGAAATGACTCTCAATGCTGGCCGGCGGCGCGTCCCAGACCCCACGACTCGAGTGACGAGACAGCGCTTGAGTGACATGCTGACACGGCTTGACCACTGCGGCTGTGTTGACTTGGTGTGCGTACGATCAAGCTGCTGCTTGACTTGAGAAGCATAGCTTGTACAGAGCTTGTACAGGGCGCTTCGCTGTTGCTGGCAGTAACGACGCTCGCACTGTTCACATTGTCGTGCTCGCGTTACGCTCGTGTGCATTCAAGCGTTGTCGATCCAACAGCAGTGTACTTGAGCTCGCTCACTATGTGCAATAGCAACAGCACCACTGCGAGCGATCGCAGCAGTGGTGAGGCAAGCACGAGTGTCTCTTGTCAGACGCACATGTGCTCGGCGGCTCCATTGCCGACACCTTGGAGCTCCATCTCGACCTCGACGAGCAGCTCCAATTTGTCACCTCGATCGACAAAAAGATGCTCATACTGAAATCAAGTGAATGAGGAAATCTGCCATTCCCTCTTTACAGTAAATAAACAGGTAAACCTCTTTTCACGACGTGATTGGCAACATCCCGACACAAGCTCGAACAACGATGGCGAGCGCATGTGTGGCGCTGCGGCACCTGCGCGTCGGTGCTGCTCGGACAGCGACGCTATTGCAACGCACGCAGCACTCGACGCGGTCGCTGCAGTGGTTCAGTGTTTCGACGCGCGTATCTCCAACGCGCTCGCTCTCGAGTCTTCATCGCTCGCCACTCGTCGTGCGCCGAACCGTGCCGAATGCAGTCGTGTCCTTTGCAGACTTCCAGCAGCAGCAACAGGAGCAACGTCTGTGGTTCACTAGCAGTGCGACTACCGATCGCAAGACAACAGCGGATGTGCCGCCGCCACCGTCAATTCCATCACTCGCACAAGGCGGTGGTAGTAGCAACAACGATGATGCGCAGTCTCCAGACGCGTTCAAGCTCGAGAAAGACACGTGGGCAGAGCGCCACTGTCCGCAGTGGATGGTGCCGTACATCCAGCTCTCGCGCATCAATCGTCCAGCAGGTACTGTCATCTTCTTTCTTGGCAGCTTGCTCTCTTGCAAGGACCACACAGGCACTCACACAAACGCCATTCTCTCTCGCTCTCTACTTGCGCTACACTACAGGCACGTACATGCTCCTCTGGCCGTGCTTCTGGAGCATCTCGCTCGCTGCACCGACCGGTCAGCTCCCGGACCTCGGTCTCCTTGCGCTCTTTGGCACTGGCGCGTTCATCATGCGCAGCGCTGGCTGCACGATCAATGACATGTGGGACAAGGACTTTGACAAACAGGTCGAGCGCACAAACAAGCGGCCGCTAGCGTCTGGTGCGCTCACGTACCCGCAGGCGTGGGGCTTCCTCGCGGCGCAGCTCACAGCAGGGCTTGGGATCTTGCTCCAGCTCAATTGGTACAGCATTGCTATGGGCGCGTCGTCGCTCGCACTCGTTGGCGCGTACCCGCTCATGAAGCGCGTGACGTACTGGCCACAGGCGTTCCTCGGTCTTACGTTCAACTACGGCGCGCTCCTTGGCTATGCCGCTGTTCATGGCGAGTGTGCGTGGCCAGTCGTGCTGCCGCTCTACGCCGGCGGCATTGCCTGGACGATCGTGTACGACACGCTGTATGCGCACCAAGACAAGACGGACGACGCGCAGATCGGCGTGCGCTCGACCGCGCTGCTCTTTGGCGACAAGACCACGCCGATCCTGAACACGTTCTCTGCTGCTGCGATCGCTGGCTTTGGCGCAGCCGGATACGCTGCTGGGCTCGACTGGCCGTTCTACGCCGGCTTGCTCGGCGGCGCGGGTCATCTTGCGTGGCAAGTGAACACTGCAAAGCTCGACGATCCCGTGAACTTGCAGCAGCGCTTTGGCTCGAACAAGTGGTTCGGTGCGCTCATGTTTGCGTCCATCGTCGCTGGTAAAGTCGTGTGAGGCCGTGAACGAGTTATAGCACCTTAGTGAGGTCATCCTCACATCTATCGGTCTGTAGTCCAGAGCTTCGACACACAAGAGAGAGAGAGAGAGAGAGAGAGAGAGAGAGAGAAGAGCAGAGCGTCTTGTGTATTGGCAAGTGAGGAGCGCAATAGACTCGCGAGACGACTGGCACTGGACTGGCTAAGCTTTGAACGCAGAGTCGCTGGTCGCGCAGCTGGCTACGTCCGAGTCTGTGTGCGATCGATGACGATTGACAGACTGGTGGTAGCGAGCAAGATGACACGCTGGAGGCATCAGCTACGAGGACTTGGACTTGATCGCTGCGGCCGCGGCTGCTTGGCGCTGTTGCTTGGAGATCGTAAAGACGCCAATGTCGAGGACGTTCTTGACTTCCCACACGACGGTGATCACGATGTGGATGTACGCCGTGAGCGAGAGGAAGAAGAACTCTTTCACGAGGAGCCCTTCGTTGATCGCATCGTAGATGCCTTCGAGCATCGAGAAGCCGCAGTGCGCTGCGACGTAGAAGATCGGCACGAGCGTCTTGCGGAACGGGTGGTACTCTTCGCCACAGAGGTGCGCGAGCATCAAGTGGAGCTACAAGGAATGAGGCAAAGCCAGTGAGTCCAACGGACTGGACCAAGTGACAGACGACCTAGAACGATGCTAGCGCAACACAGAATCACGTACCACGAGCTTGCTGTTGATGAGACCGGCCATCCAGAGGAACATGCGTGGGTACTGCGCAAAGATGTTGGACGGCGAGAACGTAGCCCAGAGCACGCCGAGGGCGTTCACGATCACAAACGGCGCGAGACGCGTGACGGCGACAACGAGCGAGTCGTGGCGCACACGCACAGCATGGAGGACGTTCACAAAGCTAGAGACGATAGGACAAGAGAGAGAGAGCGATGGAGAGAGACGAGCAGGTGAGCACGAGAGCTCAATGTAGATCAAGCGACGCAAGTGAGAGAGACTTACTTGACGAGGATCGTGAAGAACGTGCTGATGGCCGTGACGATCACAAAGATCGTGTTCGCTTGGACGCCTGAGACGACCTCCTGCGTCCAGAACTGCGTCCCGACGATAGCAGTGAAGAGCTTGAGCGAGATGCCAATGAGGATGCCTTCCGTTGGTCCGTTGATGAGCGGGAGCTGGAGCGAGCCGGAGTAGTACTCTTCCCACGTCGCGCAGATGAACACAACGTGCGCACTCCATGCGAATGCAAGTGTCTTCCACGTCGCACCGAGCTGCAGGACGCACGCCATTGTCATCGTCCCAACTGAGACGTTGAGCGCGTCGCAGCCATGGTCAAAGAGCAGACCAAGCGGCGACGAGCTGCCAGTGCGGCGCGCTTGCTTGCCGTCCAGGTTGTCGAGTGTCTGAACAAGAGCACAAGCGATAAGAGGAACAGAGACAGAGACGTTCGTGAGTCCATGTGATGGATCGACCAAACGAGTACAAAGCGACACAATAGCGTACCTGGTACGCAAAGAGCGCAGCAGCAGCGACGACAAAGAGCCACGCTGGTGCGTCACCGTCCAGGAACGGGCAGTAGATCGCAAAGAGCAGGTGCGAGCAGCCGACGAGGAGGAGTCCGATCAACGTGATCTACTCGTCACATGCACAGCAGAAGAGTAAGAGAGCGAGTGCGTGAGTGTAAGCGATGCTGCAAGGACAACAACAGCAGAACTAGAGCAAGGACGTACGAGGTTCGGTGCGAGCCAGAGCGGCAGGAACTCGACGAGGAAGTTGTTCATTGGCGTGAGCACGTGCTTGTAGATGAGCGAGTTGTCCGAGCCGTGGTACTGGTACGTCAAGAGCTTCTCGGAGCCCTCTTGCGAGACGTACTTGCCAAAGTACATGGACTTGCCGTCCGCGATCGAGCGGTGGCGCACACGTTTCTTGAGCTGCTGCTGCTGCTCGTGCATCTCAGCTGCGCTGCCAGCGTCAGTCGTCGACATAGCAGACGCAGCGAGCGTGGTCTCGGTGGCGCTTGCCATTTTGATCGCAGCAGTAGTGCTGGAGCGAGAGTTGGTCTGGATGCGAGGAGTGGGCAGGAGCGACTGCGTGTTCAAGCGCCGCAGAACCGGAAGTGCAGCAAAGTGCGGGAGTCCGACGAGGTTTCCAAGGGCTCGCGTGCAGCTGCTGTTGGCGAGCGTAGCGTCCTCTGCCTCAAGAGCTTTTGCTTGCATGTCAACCCTTGACCCCTTCTTGCCACTCAAATGAGTGCGTATTTATCCACAGATAAGCGAGTTTTTACAAACAAACACTGTACTACTATCACCTCAGATAAATTCGTAAGCGTCCTCGACCAAACACAGTCAACGAAGACGAGTACTGTAAGCTCTCACACAACTCCGTATCAGTTCTTGTTTTGTAAAATTGTGTGACAGGGAGCTCAATGTGCGTCTATTATTGTAGTATACACTATACATAAGGTCAAAAGCTGTATTTCATAACGTACGTGCTTATAAATGTAATTAATGCATTCAGGATTCACACTGCACACTATTACAATTCTATCAGACACATGATGAACTTGATCAATATATGCTGCTAGATACGTAATTTCTGTTTGCCGCGTCTTTTTTGCCGCGACGACGACGACTTGTTGCACTGTCGACGCAAAGCAACTCAACTCACACACGACGAGCACTCGCAAGAGAGAACGAGAACGAGAACGAGACGTTTGAACGATGCAGCTCCGCACGCGCGCGCTCCTGCGCACTCTGCCTGCTCCTTCGACATCCCTTCCATCGCCTCCACGCACTCGCATGCGCGCACGCGCTGGTACGCGATCCGTGTCATCGTCGTCATCATCGTTGTCGACTTCTCCAACAAGTGTCGACACGCTCAACCCACTTTTTCCGACATCCTCCTCCACGTCAGACGTTGTGCGGAGGAGTCGTCGTGTCGCGACACTTTCCAGTGCACAGCAGCAACAGCAGCAGCCACGCACATCTGCAGTAACGAATGCACAGGATCAGTTTGCAACACGAGCAGCAACAGCTCAGGCGCTGGACAATGCAATCGCACCACCAGCACCAGCACGCGTCCGACGCAAACCAATCAAAGTCCCAAGGTACGCAGTGTGCTTGCGGTATGTGACGACTTTCGCCTATTGCACCTCTGAGTGAGAGACGAATGCAAGGCTAACATAGCGTGTGCAATGGCTCCACTCGCAGTGCGGTGGTGCCAACGACTGTGACGCGCGCAGCAAAAGACGTCAAGTGCCGACGCGTATCTGTCGGCAGTGAAGAGCGCAAGCGCATGCAGTTGTGTTTGCTCCAGTCTGCGCTGAGTAGCGAAGACGACCGGATCGACGAGACGAGCTGGCTCACGAGCACGCTCATGGACTTGCTCCTCTGGCGCCTCGCGAATCAGTACCCGACCGTCCACTTCCTCCCGACCGACTTCTTCCACTGCTTCTTGGAGAGTCGTAGCCGCAGTCAGCACGACCATCATTCACAACAGCAGTCGCACCACCGTCGAAGCAGCAGCGTCCAGCAGCCGACACCGCGCGACTTTATCGTGCGCGACGTGCTCGGTCGGCTGATCGACTACGCGAGCGACCGTCCGATCCTCTTTGCAGTCAATAGCGGACTCATTCACTGGAACTTGTTCCGCGTGCAGCTCGTACCGGAGCCCGAGCTCCAGCTCTTTGAGCCCATGGGGTGCGTCTTCTGTGTATATGTCTGTGACGTGTGTAAACAGCGCAAAGCTGACACTGGTGACTCTCTCGCTCTCGCCCTTGTGCTACAGACGGTTGGCGTCGCGCACTGGACTGTCGTACCGCGCCGTGCCGCGCAGCGTTGTCGAGTGGCTCGAAGTGTGCTACCCGCAGCACTCACACTGGATCACGAAAGCTGTAAGTGCGATCACGACGCGGCAGCAAGTGAGCGGCTTTGACTGCGGCGTCGCGTGTCTGTTGTACGCCGACAAGTGCGGACAGGGCCAGACGCGCGACGAGATCAATAGCAAGACCGACCAGCGCGCGATCACGCGGTTCCGTAAGACATTGCAGCAGCAGCTGCGTGCAATGCAGTCAAGTGTAGCGCACTGAGTAGTAGAAGCAGTAGGAGACGTCATCGTTACGGTCGAATGAACTGGAGCAGTTGTCGTCACGCTCTTGGCTTTCGTATGATGTGAGCTTCAATCATTGATCTGATTTCGAAATCCGAACGGAATGTGAGACCGAGCCGTGATTGTTATATTCTGAGAGTTGTACAACCAAGAATATGCGTAAACGTAGGGTATTCAGAGCATACTAATAGCAAGTCAAATTTGAAACTATGCTATTGAAAAGTATGCAAATATTACAAAACTAGTATCATGTCTCCTTCGCGATTTGAAGCGCCACATTTTCGGCGAGAGACGTCACATCGAGCGAGAGAGTGCGTGGACCTCCGGCTTTCTTGTCTGTCTACGCTCGAGAGTGCGAACGGTTCACAGACACGCTCCAGTCGGACGGCGACGACGACGACTACCACTCGCGCTCGCTGCGTTCATTTACACATTCGCTCGTTAACGTCGTAGTCCCCAGTCGACGGCAGACACACCCAGTCCGTCAGTTTGTGAGATGCTGTCGCCTGCAGTCTCTGGCGCGTCGCGCACGCGGCTGAGCAACACGCCACGTGCACCTAGTGCGCGCCGCCGCAGCTACCACGACGATGCTGCGCCATTGCTGCCGACACGCAGCAACAGTCGCGACCGTCTCCACGTGCTCGTGCACAGCGCATCTGGTGCACCAAACAGCGCTTCTTCACCAGACCGCAAGCAGCGCAAAGCATTTGATATTGAGAACTTTACGAACGCACTGCTCTACGGCGTGATCAACTCGATCTTGACGATCCCGTGCATGTACGGCTACGCAGCGATCATCTTCAGCCACCCGGACTTTGCAACGTTCATGCCGTCGCTCTCGAAGCTCGTGATGTTCTCGAGCGTCGTGCACCAAGTGATGTTCACCGCGCTGAGCTCGCTGCCATTTGCGATCGGACAGGTCCAAGACGCCGGTTTGATCTTCTTGAGCGCGATCGCAACATCGATCTGCACGTCGCTGGGCGAGAGCGTGCCGCTTGAAGCAAAAGTCACGACTGTCGTCGTGACGATCGGCATTGCGACTGCTGCGCTCGGCGTGTGTCTCGTGCTCCTAGGCCGCTTCAAGCTCGCAGGGCTCGTGTCGTACTTGCCGATGCCAGTCGTCGGTGGCTACCTCGCGTACATTGGGCTCTTCTGTCTCTACGCCGGGCTGTCGCTCAGCACAGGGCTCGTGATCAACGACTTTGCGTCACTGCGTCAGATCGCAGACGTCGACATGATCATCTTGAGTCTCCCAGGACTCCTCGGCGGTCTCCTCTTGCTCGTTGTCTCGCAGCGCTGCGAGAGCTCATTTGCGCTCCCAGCCTGCATCCTCGGTCTCCCGCTCGTGTTCTACCTCGCACTGCCGCTCACTGGCGCGACCATGGACGACGCGCGCGACGCTGGCTGGGTCTCACCAGCTACGCCGCCAGCAAACTTCATCGACATGTGGGACTTGTTTGACTTTTCGCAAGTCTACTGGTCCGAGCTCCCGCGCCAGCTCACGACGTGGCTCGGCATGGTCTTTGTCGTGTCGTTCTCGTCGTGTCTTGACGTCGCAGCGATCGAGATGGACATGGGGAGCCAACTCGACATCAACCACGAGCTCGCGTCCGTCGGCTGGTCGAACGTCGTGAGCGGTCTCTTTGGCGGCTACACCGGCTCGTACATCTTCTCGCAGACGATCTTCACGTACCGCTCCAAGACAAACTCGCGCGTCGTCGGTGTCTGTGTCATCGTCGCGGAGTTTGCGATCGTGCTCTTGCCGCTCTCCGTCATGAGCGTCGTCCCGCGCTTCTTCTTTGCTGCGACGCTCATCTTCATTGCGATCGACTTGCTCCTCGAGTGGCTCGTGCACGTGTACCACAAAGTCCTCCCGCGCGAGTACGTCGTGCTCTGGCTCTCGTTCATTGCGATCAACTGGGTCTCGCTCGAGCTCGGGATGCTCCTCGGCATTGGCTTTGCGATCCTCAACTTCCTCCTCGGCTACGCTGAAGTGCGCGTCGTGAGCCGCAAGTCACGCCGCTCGGCCGCAGTCCGGAAGTTTGCGGCGCGAACGCTCTTGGCGCAGAAACGCGAGTCGATCGTGTACCTTGAGCTCTATGGCTACTTGTTCTTTGGGTCGTCGGTCCAGATCCTCCAGGACGTCCAGCGCGAAGTCCACGTGCGCAAGACTGGGACTGCTGGCTACGCGTCGACAGCGCTCACAGCGTCAACGAGTCGACCGCTTGGGGGCTCAACAGCCAGTGGACCGAGCAGCACTGGCCGCACAGGCTCGTACAGCAGTGTCCCGATGACTCCAGTCGCACGTCTTGATGTCCCAATCGAGTGCCTCGACGGTAGCGCGGCTGTGAGTGCGCAAGGACTCCCAACCGAGTACGTTGTCATGGACTTTGGTCGCGTCTCGGGCATGGACGCGACAGCAGCACGGAGCTCGTTCATGATCCTCCAGCAGCTCTGCAAGCGCCACGGCGTCACTGTTGTCTTTGCAGACGTCCTGCCCGAGATCCGCAACCTCTTGCTCGCAAACGACATTGCCGATGCTGCAAGCTTCTACCCAACAGCCGACTCGGCGCTCGAGTGGTGCGAGAACCAAGTGCTTGCGACGACGAACCACGCCGTTGCGCACGACGCAAAGCGCCACGTGTCAATGAGCGTGCTCCTTCATCGGTTCATGGGCGAACCGGATGACTCGAGCTACTTTCGCGGCGTTGACCAGTTCTTCAAGAAGCACACTGTCGGTGCCGGCTACCGGTTCTACGACATTGCCGACTTCCCTGACCACTTCTACTTCCTCGCGTCGGGTCGGGTCGCGCTCTACATGCACAGTGAGAACGGCAGCGCGAGTACATCGGCTCCAGGAGGGTCCTCTGCTTCAGCCAAGACGCAGCAGAGCCAGAATCAGTCGACGACCGCGACGCCGCTCGTGCTCCTCGAGTCGGTGCTTCCAGGCGCGATGTTTGGCGAAGTCGACTTCTTTGGCCACCAGTACCGGTACATGGCTGCGCGTGCGACTGAGCCATGCGTCGTGTTTGAGATGAGCCGCGCAAACTACGAAGCGATGGACAAGCAAGCGCCGGAGCTCTGGAACCGCCTCCGGGACGTCGTGATGCAGTCGATGGCGCTCGCGATCTCCAACACGACGTCGATCAACAGCTTCAACTACACGCACGAGAGCTGAGTGCGTCGACGCGCTAGGCGGTGCTTGAGGCAGCCAGCAGTTCGTCCTATAGACAGAGAGAGAGCCGCCTGTGCCTACAGTCCAACACTGTTGTTCATTCCTATCATCATCGTCGTCATCATAGTCACTGGCTCCGCCCTAGTGCGTCTGCTGCGTGTGAGAGCTGACGCGCATGCGCAAGAGCGTCGTCGGCAGTCGCTAGAAGCGAAAGTTGCGTGCGAGCTCGCGGATCGTGTTCTGCTCAGTCCAGCCACAGACGAGGCTCAGGCGCTCAGTGTTCGGGTCGTACGCCACGTCCTACTCCGTCCCACAGCATAACACGCGTCACAGCCCACAGTGTTAGTCCCAGGATCATCATTGGCAGCTATGGCCATAGACAGAGAGAGAGTGGAGGACGGACATACCATGGGCGCGATCGCGACGACAAAGATCCCTGTGCGCTCTTCGTGCGCGAGTGCGTTGCCAAAGAGGTCGGCAAACTCGTCGTGCTCGAGACTGCGGTGGATGTGCGCGAGCGAGTAGAACTCTGGCGACGCGAACTGCTCGAGGTCGTGCGGAAAGCCAAAGAGCTTGAGGAACGCGAGGCGCCGGAGTCCATCGTACGTGACTGTCACGACCTGTCCGCTCTCGGCTTTGCCGCTCGCTGCTCCAGTCGCCGCAGACGCTGGCGCAGGGTTCGCACTGCGCTTCGCGACCTGTCGGAGCTGCGTCCGGAAGAGCGTGACGAGCTTCTCGCGCACGCGATGCGCTTCACGGTCCGCGTGGCGGTTCTCGAGACTGAATCGCGCCGCGAGCTGTGCGCTCCGATCTGCCTCCGAGCGCTTGAGCCGGTCGAGCTGGGCTTTGCACGCAACGAGGTCGTTCACAAGCGAGTCGGTGCGTGCGACGCTCGGTCCGCGGTCCTGGAGCCGCAGCTGCGCTTTCGCCGCGCTGAGCGCTTGCTCGAGCTGCTGGACCTGGCGCTTCGCCGTCTCTTTGACCGTCGCGACGTCTGTGCTCGCGCGCACGCGGACTTCGTCGCACTCGATGAGCATCTTCTGCAGGCGCTTGCGCAGCGCGTTGTTCTTGTCATCGAGCGCCGCTTTCTCGCTCCGCTCCTTCTTGAGCTCGAGCACGAGCGTGTTCACGACCTGTTTGTGCGTCTTCTCCATCTTTGCCACGTCGACAGCATCGGCGCTCGAGGCACTAGAGCCATTCAGATGATTGGAATGATCAGCACAGTGAGAGCGTGAGTGTCTACAAAAGAGAGAGCTGTAGACAAATAGATAGACTCAGGACGTACGGTCGTGCTCGCTTGCGCTGCGGCTCGTTCGGCGGCGCCATTGGCCCTGGAGCACTCGTAGCTACGCCGGCTGCTCCAGGAGTGGCGTATCCAGTCGTCTTTGCGCCACCAAGTGGACCAGACGTCGCAGTCGTCGTCACAGTGCTCGTGTGCGTCCCAAGACTCACTGACGATGATGATGGCGCTGGCATGGACCGACTCGGTTGCTGCTGCGACTGCGTTTGCATTGGTGGTGATGGCTGGCGCAACGGCGGACCACTGCCCGTCGCAGCACTCGACTGTCCACTTGTCCGCCCACCAGCTTGCGGCAGTGGCATGTACGACGATGGCGGGTCGCCAATGTAGTCTTCAGCCAAGTCGAGCTCCGTCGGCGGGTACTCGTACGCGTGGTTTGGCGACGCGTTCACGTCGCGCTCGACGTCAAACACGAGCTCACCTGGCTTTGTTGCTTTCAAGTGCTGGATCACTTCGAGGAACCCGAGATCGTGGAGCGCAATGCCATTGACTGACAAGAGGATGTCGCCGAGACGGAGCGGCGACTTGGCTGCAGCCGAGTTGCCCTGGAGCGTCGACACGCGGAGCTTCCGGTGCGCGTCGTGGCGAATGCCAAAGCCCAGTTTGTTCCCTTCCTTCAAGACGCGAATCGTCATGCGCACAATGTGCGGAGGCACGATGTGGCTCGACGGTGATGGCGCACTCGTGGTCGTGTCCAGTGGCTGCTGCTGCTGCTGTGTCGAGCGAGGCGTAGATGCTGCGCTGTCGTGCATTATGTGCGTGAACGACGACGACACTGCTTGTCCTCCACTGTCCGTCCCATGGTCAGTCTGGAGATGCCGACGCTGTTGCTGCTGCGCGCGTTGGTTCAGCGGCGCCGTGTCAGATCGTCCATGGCTGCTGTACGGATGGTACGGCTCTGCCATTGTATAGTCCTGACGGCGATTCGTCGTACTGTTGCTGTTGTTGCTGTTCCCATTGTGTGCGTGGTGCATGCGGTCAGTCTGTTCATACGGTGGCCATGCATTCGAGTACGCTGCTCCTCCTTGCGATGCATTCGATCCACTGCGGGACGATCCACCTGCGTACGCTTGTGAGGGTCTACTAGACAGCGGCGCTGCACCAGCGCTTGCACCTTGACGCGACGGGAGCTTTGCGTGCTGAAACACGACTGTATCGCTCTGGAGCGTTGGTGCGTGCATGCCCTGGCGATTCACGCTGCTACTGCTATTGGCAATAGACATCAACGACGATGGTGGTGGCGGCGCTGCACCTGTGCGACGATGTGGATGGCGCCCGCCGTTGCCGTGTGGAGACGACGCCATCGATACTGAGCGTATCACGCTGTGGAGGCCTCTGTCGAGTGAGCGGGCGGACGGACGGACGGGCGAGTCGAGCAGGTGGTGCCGTGTCGTGCGGGGCGGCGCGACGAGCTGTAACGACGACCTGTTGCTTCAAGACACTTTCGATTGCTCGCGTTTGCTGGCGGCGAGTGGGTCACCCTTGCTTTTGTCACTATGCGTAACGCAACACGTGGGATTTGCCGCGAAACACAACATTTCCCGCCAAAGTGCGAACTGTAGCTTTCCTAGCTTTATCACTATCAAAATGTTGTTTTTGGTAATTTAGTATAATGATGTCAAGTAGTGGATTTGCACATATTCCCTTTGTTTTCGCACTATCAGAAACCACACGTGCAGCGCTGATGGTTCGCTTCCAGTCAAATTGACCACCTTTGTGCTCACGAGACGACACGCATTGTGCCAAACGACTGCCGTAGCACCACTAGCAGCACTAGCAGCACCGCTCTCTCGGTCTCCTCACACACAGCGAGCGCAGCACTACACCACCAGCAGCAGCAATCATGGCAAAAGCAGCAGCAGTAAATGCAGCAAAGCCAGCAGCGCAGAAAGAAAAACCGAGCGGCGATGCGAAGGCAGCAACAGCGCCAGTCGACAGCAACGACGATGACGACCAGGGCTTCAGTGGCGACAAGACATTCGAAGAGCTCGGCGTGGACTCAGCGATCTGCGAGTCGATCAGCGCAATTGGCTGGTCAAAGCCGAGCAAGATCCAGCAGCAGACGATTCCACACGGGCTCGCTGGTCGCGACATCATTGGTCTTGCTGAGACTGGGTCTGGTAAGACCGGTGCGTTCGTGATCCCGATCCTCCAGACGCTGCTCAAGAATCCACAGCGTCTCTATGCGCTCGTGCTCGCACCGACACGCGAGCTCGCGTACCAGATCAGCGAACAGTTTGAAGCGCTCGGTGCCTCGATCGGACTCAAGTGCGCGTGCATTGTCGGCGGCATCGACATGATGAACCAACAGGTCGCACTCGCACGCAAGCCGCACATTGTGATCGCGACGCCAGGGCGCCTTGTTGACCACTTGGAGAACACAAAGGGCTTTAGCTTGCGCACGATGCGGTACCTCGTGCTCGATGAAGCCGACCGGATGCTCAGTATGGACTTTGAAGAAGAGATCAACCAGATCGTGCAGCTCATGCCCGCGGAGCGCAACACGTACCTCTTCAGTGCGACAATGACGTCCAAGGTCGCCAAGCTCCAGCGCGCGTCGCTCAAGAACCCCGTGAAGGTCGAGATCACGCACAAGTTTGCGACGCCCGAGACGCTCAAGCAGCACTACCTCTTCATCCCAGCAAAGTTCAAAGACTGCTACTTGGCGTACGTCTTGAACGAAGTCGCCGGTCAGTCGGTCCTGATCTTTGCGAGTACGTGCAACGGCACACAGAAAGTCACGCTCATGCTCCGGAACTTGGGCTTCCAAGCGATCTGTCTCCACGGTCAAATGACGCAGCCGAACCGCCTCGGTGCGCTGAACAAGTTCAAAGCCAAGAGCCGCAACATCCTCGTGTGCACTGACGTTGCAAGCCGAGGGCTCGACATCCCGAGCGTCGACGTTGTGATCAACTACGACATCCCAACGCACGGCAAAGACTACATCCACCGCGTCGGCCGGACTGCGCGTGCTGGTCGCGCTGGCACAGCAGTGTCGTTCGTGACGCAGTACGACGTCGAGCTGTACCAGCGCATTGAGCACTTGCTCGGGACGAAGCTCGATGCGTATCCGTGCGAAGAAGAGACGGTGCTCGTGATGTCGGAGCGCGTGAACGAAGCGCAGCGCATGGCGACGATTGAGATGAAAGAGTCGGGTGCCACGGGTGGTAAGCGCGGTCGGTACTCGCGTGGCGAAGGCGATGAAGGTGATGATGATGGTGGCGACGATGCGAACGGCAGTGGTGGGCCGAAGAAGTACAAGTCGGCAGGGAGCCGGAGTGCGCGTGGCGGTCGTGGAGGTGGCAGCCGCGGTGGTGGTCGTGGCGGACGCGGTCGTAGCGGCGGTGGCCGTGGTCGCAAGTAGGCGACGCTG
The DNA here is from genome assembly GCA_023333795.1 of Globisporangium rhizosaccharum. Taxonomy (NCBI): domain Eukaryota; phylum Oomycota; class Peronosporomycetes; order Pythiales; family Pythiaceae; genus Globisporangium; species Globisporangium rhizosaccharum. Next base: position 31,272 of record JAASFN010000074.1, read on the forward strand.
TAACAAACGAATCAATCGATCTACCCAGAGACACTATATGTGTGTGCTGTTGCTCGCCAGCGGTGCTCATCTGTTGTATGTGAGTGAGTGTCTGAGCTCCTAGTTGAGCGTTGCTGTGGTAGCTGCGCTGTCTATTGTCTATCGGATCTCGTTCGCCATGCCAATCGGGAGCATGAGGTCCGTGCCAAAGCGACCGCCGCCTTTCGACTTGGAGCTCGGGAATGCGTTCCAGAACCGCAGCGTCTCGTCGCCAGCGCCAGTGACGATCGTCTGTCCATCTGGCGACATGGCGAGGTAGAGCACGCGGAACGTGTGGCCCGTGAGCGTCGCGAGCTTTGTCATGGACGGGTACTTCCACACGATGATCTGGTTGAGCGAGTACCCGTGCGTGCTCACGACTTCGTTCACGTTCTTCGACCACATGAGGTTGCACACTTGCGAGCCCGTGTCGATGGCGTTGATCGCCGACTGCGTCTGCGTGTTCCAGAACCGGATGCATCGGTCTGCTGTGCCGCCACCAGACGCAAGGAGACCGTGCTGGTGCGGCGACCAGGCAATCGCTTTCACAGCTGCAGTGTGGTCGTTGAAGCGCACCATTGGGATCGTCCCGCTTCCAGACGCGTTGCTACTACTGGTGTTCGCAGACGCTGACGATGATGATGCAGTGTGCATGTTCCAGACAAAGAGCTTGTTGTCGTTCCCGCCAGACGCGAGCTGGTTGTCGTCAAACGACCACTTGAGACCGCACACCTCTTGCTTGTGTCCTACGAGCTTGAACTGGAACGGCTCGGCGGCACGGAGGTCGCGCAAGTAGATCGTGCGGTCGCGACTGCCGGATGCAATGAGGTTCGCTCCCCACGCAAGCGTCCCAACGCGCGCAGCGTGGCCGCTATACAAGAGCAAGAGCCAGAATAGCCGTTAGAGATGGACACTCAATTGTGGCGATCGTCACGTGTCCACTTGCAATGGACAGTCGGCCAACGTACTTCATGGTGCGCACTTTCTTGCACGCCGCAACTTCCCACACCTGCACTTCGCCAGTGTTGGTGCCGACCGATATGTGCGAGCCCTGCGTCGTTTGCCAGTCTCTGGTGTTAGCACAGTTGTGACCAGCACGTAAGCGTACGAGTGTGGCAAAGACGTACCCGCTGGCTCCATGCAACAGACGTGACGCAGTCCGATGACCCGAGGTCGCACAGCTTCGTGACTTTGCTCGTACATGCGCTCCAGAGGTAGACGCACGCGCCGAGACCGACTGCAAGGACGTTCGTGGACGACCAGTCGACGAGGTTCAGGTAAAAATCGTCCTGAAGTGCCGGCGCGTCGAGGATCTTGAACGGCGTCTTTGCGATCTTGCGGCGGGTTTCGTTCATGCCGCTTGCAAGTAGACTGCACATAGACAGACACTGGGAGGTGAGTGCGTTGACCATCTAAGTCCTGTGCATCCATCTCTATGGACGTACCGCTGCGACGAACAGCCGATGCCATTGAACGAGATCGACGTCTTGATCTCGTCGTGGATCGACTGCCGCGGCGCTTTGAACCGCAAGATGTTGCTCGAAGCACTTGCACTCGAGTGACCTGAGAAGCTCATGCTGCTGCTACTGCTGCTACTGAATGCACTCGCGTTTGCACCGCTCGTCGAGTAGTTGTAGATCCCGCAGCCGTTGCCAGGGAGCATAGACGACGACGCGCTGCTGCCGCGGAGCGAGCGGCCAAAGTCCCCGTAGTTGGCGTAGTCTGGACGATGGGAGATCCCGAGGAGCTCGCTCTTGAGCAGCATCGAGAACGACGACGTTGCGCACGATGGCTGCGCAGCTCCTTTTGGGTTGCAGTGCTGTCCTTGACTCGACTGCGCGCCACTGCTGCTACTGCTGCTTCCAGACGTGCTTACACTTGACGCATCTGTGTCGTTGCTGCTCTGCGACTGCTGGTTGCTTCAGTCCAGACACACCCATCGCATGCACATAGCAACAAGCTCATGTGAGTGAACATGAACGTAGCAACGCTTGCATCAACAGCGCTGAGACCGTACCCGAGTCGTCGTGGCGGATCCGATGTGAGGTCAAAGCCTGCGTCGAGCTTTGTCGACAGCTGCGACGGAATGAAGCGGTCGCTGTAGATGTGCTTCGATCTGTTCGTCCACAGTTGATAGCAGTAGCAAGCACGTGTGAGAGCTCAGACCATCGTGCGCTCTACACAAGACCAACTCACGCATACGCACCGCTTGGACGTGCGGTGTGGCAGCGCTTTGCTGTACGAGTTCTCTTCGCCAAATGCCGACAGTCGAGCCTGCAGCGCATTGAGCAAAGTCATCACGACATGAAGAGATCGATAGAGCACAGAGTGCTGTGAGTGAGCCACGACAGTTCACACAACTGGAGCTGGAGCTGGAGCTGCCAGTACGCTTGTCAACATGGAGGATACCGCTCGTACCTCGTACTGCTGGTGCAGCGGACGCGCAGTCGTGCGTGGCACAACAACCGGTTCTTTGCCCATGGCTTTGAGTGGAAGCGAGCGCGTGTGTCGTGTGTCGTGAGCGATCAATCGATCGTTGTTTCGTTGGCAGCAGCGAGCGAGTGCGTGAGTGCGCACGCAGGAGCAGCAGCAGCAGCAGCAGCGACCTCGAGCAGCGACCTCGAGTCGTAGAGAAACAACCGCAAGCCCGAATTGGACGCAGCATGCGATACTGCACCAACGCACGAATTTGACTCGCAAAGCTGCGGTGAGCGCCGCGCTCCGGCGTCACACACAGACACTGCAGCAGCTCGGCAGTGAGCTGTATGCTCGAAACGACCCAAGGCTTCGTGCGAGCGCCACGTCGCACAAGAGCTCAGGTAGAGTGAGAACGTCTTTGATTCTCTCGTTCGAGTGCGAGTCCATTCCTATCTCTTACTAGTCTTGCTAACTCTCTCGAACTCGAGCCTAGACATGCACCTACGATCGACCTGACACGACGACGACGACGACGACGACGAAGATGGAGCTAGTGCGACTGTGCACTTGTTGCAATCGCAGCGAGCATGGTCTTGGAGCAGAACTTTGGACCGAACGTCACGCCATTCACGAGCTCTGGTGGCGTCGCAATGTGCTCCGAGGGGTGCAGTCGACCAAAGAACGACTGCGTGAGCACGATCATGACATCTGACGACGATGATGTGGCGCTTGGTGTGGAGTACGCGCGCACGGTCGTGACGCCAGTGATGTCGTGACGCAAGCGCTCAGTGGAAGCGTACGGATAGAGCTCATCGACGTCGACGTAGTCGATCACCATCACTGCAGACGCGCCAACCGACCCATCGCTGTTGTCAACGCTAGTGTCGCTACGGCTGTCTCCGTCTCGGAGCATGCTCACAAGCACCGAGTTCGACTCGATCTGCACGCCAGAGCGCGTCGAGCGCACAAAGCGCTGCGTTGCAACGTCGGGCTCGCCGCTCTCGTAGTCACCAACGCGCAGCATGAGGTCGTTCGAGTGCTCGGTCCATGCGATCTCAATGTTAAAGTAGAACCAACGCAGCACTTCGTACACGTGCTGGACGCTGCGGAAGCCAGTGAGCGGGATGATGTCGAGACCCGCGAAGCACAGGTCGCCGTTTGCGAGCGTGAACCGGTCGAGCTGCGAGTACTCGAGCGTGCGGTCGAGGCACTGCGTGCGCGCTGCGACGTACCGCTCAGCGTCGCAGAGCATTGTGCGCTTGAGCTCACTGAACGTTGCGGTGCGGTCGCTCGCACGTGCACCGAGGTGGATGTACCGCTCGAGTGGAGCTCGGTACAGTCGCTGTCCGTATGAGCGGCAGAGATACACATCGGATAAGCGTCAGTATGGACATAGCGCTGCTGAACGACGTCCGAGTCAATGAGCCGTGTAAGCACAACACGCACCAGTGATCCTGCGATTGCAGATTCTGCGCGCGCGAGCACGAGTCGCTGCTGCTGGATCGCGCGACGTAGCCGCGCGTTCTCCTGCTGCTGTTGACGCAACGCACTGCGTCTACTGGCGACTGGCTCGAGACACGCTGCTTTGATCGCATGGAGCTTCACGAGCTCTTGCTCGAGCGCTTCTTTCTCGTCCTAGTGTATGCGTATGATCCAAAGTCTGTTAGTACGTTGGATGTCGCGCTGCATAGATGCATGGCACGCACACACACAAGCATGCAGGCAAGGATGCGGTCCACACGTCGGTTCGTACCCGCTTTGCAGCATACCAGGGCTTCTTGACACCGCTCCGAGATGGTCGCTTTGGTGCTGGCGCAGTAGCAGCTGTCACAGCACTTGCAGTAGACCACTGCTCGGGCGTCCACGTCAATCGAGATGCTGCGCTCGTATCAGGCGTCTGCATCTTGTGCGCTGAGCTCTGGCGTTTTCTGCGCTGATGTCGCGCAGTCACAACCATCGGCAGGGGCGGAGCAGCGGCTGCTAAAGCAAACGCGTGCAGTGGCAGCTCACACACAGTAGGCGTCGCGATCGTGGGCATTGTCATCTCTCTCGAGGACGTCTTGTTCAGCTCTGATGACGTCCTGCGAGCAGAGTCGGCTCGAACTGCTTCGAACCGCCACGATTTCGAGATCATAATCAGCACGTGATTGTGGTTGACAAACATCCGATTAATTCCGAGACACAGCTTGTCACACACTCTGACTTTCGAGGACGAGAAGCAGGTGCGCACCAACGCTGAGCAACGACGCAATGCTTCACGACGAACTCATTGGTGGCTCGCAGTCACAGTCCTTACGCTCTTTCGAGTACAGAAGTCACAGTGTTGATCAGAGAACGAGTTCGGATTTCCAACTCCACAACGTCCAGATTCAATCATGATTGATCTTGTGACCTCTGACTGACGCAGCAATCACGTTGCTTTACCTTGCGCCTTCGCAGCACGACCTTGTGCAGTGCTGCTGCAGCCCTGGCGACCGCGAGTTAAACGAACTTGAAGACATCTCGCTCGAGATCGTTCGCGACCGTCCGTCAAGCTCGGCGATGTATTGTATCTCTGCATGACATGTATCTGCCTCACTACGCTAGCATCCAAATCACCGCAACGTCTGTGCTTGCTTCAGGATCCAGCGACAACGCTCTAACTATTCGACAGCAATCTCCTTTGCCTCCGATGTCTGACTCAACCGTTGCGACGACACACTGACTGACTTACCACGCAAGGTGGGGTCACCAACACGATGCATGAGCTTGACTTGGTGGTTCTAGGTACACCGAGTGGAGGAGTCGCACGCCCAGGAATCCACTGCGCTACTGAGTCGTTCCCACTTGTTTGTCAAATCGCCAGCTTGCTTGTGCAGGTGTGCGGCTCGGACCACATGATCAGCTTCATTCCGAAGCCATCTGGTGAAAATATCTTATTTGGCAGTAGTTTACCACCGTGTCTGTTCGTGCGTGTACGTGTGCGGGACAGCCATTAGAAGTGTCACGCTTTTCGCAGCCAAGTCTGTCGTTTTGTGGTCAGATACATCAGGCACGCTTCGATTTTTGAATCTCGACATCGTGACTTGACGTTTTTTCGGGACTGTCCCGTGCACGTTGCTAGCTTACGTTTGAGTGTTTTCGGGACATCGTATCTATTTGAGCAAGTACTGTTTTGTGCGAGCGAGCATTTTGCAAAGCGAGCAAGCGGCATGAGCGACGAGCTCGATTGCCGCAGCTGGAATATGGCGGAAGAGGACGAAGAAGAACAGCTACAGCAGTTCCATACTGTCAAGAGCGGCCTCCTCAAGCTCGCTCGCGACCCGCTGCTGTTTGACATGATCAACGACTGCACTGCCAGGACGAGCGAGTTTGTTTGTCGGGCGTCTTTACTCGCCACGCTCCACATCACGCGCCTCCTCGCTGCTGGTCAGAGCCTTCCCGACATTGATCAAGAATACTTCTACAGGTGCCTGGCTGTGGTTGCCAACGACGCGCCACGACCAAGCGTCAAGCACCCAACGCCACCCGACGAGCGAGCAGTGCTGAAACGCGACCCAGATCTTCTTCTCGCTATGCGCGATCTGAGAAGCCTTGCGCCTCTAAGCGGCAATACCAGCTCCTATCGCGTGCCCGAGCAACAACACATCCTGAATAGCGCTGCTCGACAGATGAGTACGAACTTCCAAGTGAGCATCTCCACCACGCTGAGAAGTCGACTGGCGAGATGGCTCCGCATGCACATGAGCCGGCGTGCGATGGAGCGATCTGGTCTAGAAGATGTACGCGCGGCGCTGTCGACGCACTACGGTGACAAATTCAAGAGCGTACTCTCCCTTCTCTCGAGAGCATGCACACATGTGCCCCAGCACCCAGTTTGGCAGTTCCCTACCGTCGAAGAGCTGATTACGCAGTACCCTCGGCTGCGCGATGGCGCTCTGGCCGACGACGAGTTGCAGTGGATGCGTTTGGTGTGCCTGACAGTACGAAGACGCATCAAGTACCGGGTCTCGACTACGCCTGACCAGCTCGCAGACTTGCCTGGCAAATGGCTTCCTCTTCTATTTGACGTGCTACGAGACCTCGAGCGCTTCAACGAGCGTCTCGGTCCAGCTCGTCGAAAGCATCAACTTCGCCTCTTCACATTGCTTCCTCAACGGCGTCCGCGTGCGCACTACATACGGATAGACTCAGTCGCGCTCGCTGATCTGCACGTCGCTCTCAAGAAGCAAGCAAAAGACAATGGAGACAGTGACCGCGTCGCACAGCTCAAAGCCGCAGACGCCGACGGCAAGACAGCTCTATGGCGGTTCTACTTTGACATCGGACGCATTCGACGTCCAGTCGATACGTTTGCTCATTTCATCGACACAGACGGCTTGAGCGCGTCGGTCGTGTACAAGAAGAGCACCAAGAAGAGCACCAAACGCAGCAAACAGAGCGCCAGCAAAGACAAGAAAGACACGACAAGCACTGCGCAAGCCGTCGCCGAACGTAAAGCAGCGGCCGATGCGGCAGCGAAGAAGTACTTCTCCACAGCGACACGGATCGTCGCCGTTGATCCTGGACGCAGCCCAGTTCTCACAGCCGTCGTACACGACGACGTCGCAACAAGCAGTTTGACGCACGCGTGCAACAAGCACCACGAGGTGACCAAATGGAACGCAGGGCGGTTCTACGCCGAAGCTGGCTACATTCGCCGGTCCAAGAACATGGCTGCGTGGGGAGCGAAGCAGCCAGCGATCGTCGCCTTCAATACCGAAGCAACAACCACGACTGCAAAGACGGCTAAGCTCGACAAGATCCGTGCACACGTGGCGACAATGCTCAAGCATCTGCACGCGGTGCTCGCGTTCAACAGCGCCAAGAGAGTGAAGCGTCTACGGTTGAAGACTCACATTCGTCAACAGAAGACGTACTCAAAGATCGCTCGAGAGCTCACAGGCGGCGACATTCAAGCACTCGTGGTGTGGGGTGATGCCAGCTTCTCGTCGTCCGGCAGAGGAAATCGACCAGTGCCGACGTCAAGGCTTCGGCGAGAGATCGGCTCGCGGGCAAGAGTGGTCGACCAAGACGAGTATCGGACGTCCAAGCTCTCTTGCTGCTGCTACTCCAAGCTGTCGGGTCTACGCGGTGCGCACAACGAGTGTCCGTCCTACACTTTGCGCGTTTGCTCCAACAACGCATGCCTTCGCAGAGTCTGGGATCGGAACGTCTCGGCCGCAATCAACATCTTGCAGCTGTTCCTGTGGCGTGTGCGCGGCGAGTCGATCCCAACGGCGTTCCAGCGGACGACCGAAGTTGAGCTGGCATGTAACGATGTGCCAGCAGAGCGAGTCGGCCGATGATGATCGGCCGACTTGTGTGCCTAGTCAGGTGATAATCGCTCAAATGAGAGAATCCAGACGGCTGGTCCGCTGTCAACAGCGAGCGCCGCCTTCCCTTCCTTCAGCTTGCTCCAGACTGCGTGTGTTGCCACTCACACTCTCGCATTTACCACCGAGCTATCATCACGGACTCAAGTCGTCAAAGCACACGCTCAACCATGCTGGACGCTCGCGTAGCGATCGTGGTCTGGACACTCTTCTGCGGTGCGATCATCGTCCTTGCCAAGAACGACACGATCCCGCGCAGTGGACTCTACGTCGGCATCGTGTTCTACATCGTCGGTGCGATCGTGATTGGCGCTATGAACAGTAGCATGCAGCCAGTGCAAATTGTTCAGCCACGAGCAGCAGCAACAACACCGACGAGACTGCCAGCAACAAAGCCAACAAAGAAGACGAAGAAGAAGGCAAAGACGCCGAACGTAGGACAAGTCGTCATCACCATTGACAAAGCGATCGATGCGCTCGACGGATCCAGCGACAACGACGACGATAGCGACGCGAATGACGACAACGGTGATGCTGCTGTCATCGCCACGCAGAACGACTACGTACAAGACTATTCTCAGGACTACAGTGCACACCACCACCACACCACAGACCACGACTACTCGCACAGTCACGACACCCAAGACTCCTCACAAGACTGCTCGCAAGAGTGACGCACGCAACGTCTCAGTGCTACAGACAACCACTTGAAGCTAGTACCGATAGCTAGCGAGTCATAGATATCCAACAAACGCCGCATACTCGAGCTGCGCAAAGTCGATCGCTCATGTTCCTCTCACTGCTCTCACTGACCTTGCTCGCTTTGCCACACACAGGTATATGCACTGGTTCGCTCAGTCGCTCGCTCTGCTGTTTCTGTTTGTTTCTCTCGCGTGTCTTGTCGATCGAGCGCGCTTTAGATGCAGATCATCCTGCTCATCGCGTCATGGCAGGATCGCCGTGGGCTCGTCGACCTTACGCTCCAGCTGTGACGCCGTACGTCTTGGCTGGCGTCGGCTCGACTCCTTGGAACACCGGACTGATGTCGCTGAACTCGTTCGTGTCGCGGCGAAAGAGACTCCCGCCGCGCTCGCGCCGACGCAAGATGCTCTGGCGCACGTCGACAAAGACGCTCAGGAGCACCGGTAAGAAGACCATGCCGTTGAGCACGCCGCAGAGCACGACAGTCATGTACATACGGAAGTAGTACTTCTGGAAAATGCGCGAGTCGGCGAGCGTGAGCGCACTGAGGCCAACGACTTTTGTGATCGTGATACCAAAGAGCACCGACACGAGGACTTTGCGCAGTGCGTCCTTGGCGCGCGCGTCGCCCGAGCGCTCGCGCGACTTGGCAAACATGCGGACGTAGTGGCCGCAGAACTCGACCGAGATGCCAGCGGCGATGATGAGGTTCACGACCGAGAGCCCATTGAGTAGGATGTCGTTCGGGGCCATGAGACCCATGACTTGGATCACAATGTTCGTCGCCGTGAGCGCAATCACGAGCGGATACAGGAAGCTGCTAAAGTAGATCGCGTGGATCACAAAGACTGCGACGAGCGAGAGGCCGACGAACTGGAAGCAGTCGTTCACGATCGTCAAGTACTGGTCAAAGAAGACGTACGTGATCGAGTACGCCCAGACGTCAATGCCGGTCTTGTCGCTGATCCACGCTGCGGCGCGGCGCGCTTGCTTGTAGCCGTCGATAAAGTCCTGCTGCGTCGGGTTCGCGGTCGAGATGAGCATGTACGAGAACGCCGTGACCTCTTTGCCGTAGCCTGTGCTATTGAGCACGACCTGTGGCGACGCGCTCGTGATCACTGGCAGCGGTGCGTCGTCGACGCTAAACTGTCCGCGGTAGATCGACCCGCCGCCGTACGAGCACATGCTGCTCGCACTCGCAGTCGCAAACATACTGAAGAGCGACATGAACGACTCCGCCGCGACTGGCGGCGCCGACGCTTTCGTTGGCAAGCACGACGGGTTCGACGGCCGCAGCGCCGAGTACGTTGCGTTGTCTGGGACAATCGGGACGTACGCAGCAGTCTTGCGATCGACGCGGCAGCACTCGCTATCGGGATTCACAAAGCTCCAGAAGTCGTCGAGCCACGAGTACGTGACGCCGTTGCTCAAGTGCGAGATGCTCCGGTCCGCGTCGTTCGCAAGGACGTCAATGATCTTGGGGATCGAGAACTCGTCGCAGAAGCTTTTGGACTTGCAGAACTTGGCTTCGACGCGCGGGTCGTTCAGGTCAAACACTGCCGGGTTGCGCTTGTAGCCGCCTTCGACGACAAAGAACACTGGCGCACCAGTGGCGAGGTACTTGTCGATCGCATTGAAGTACGCGATCAAGTACGACTCGGACGGCATCGACTCGGCCTGTGGGAGACCGTGTCGGAGGCTCTCGATTGACACGATCGACACGAGCGTCCAGATGAGGAACACGAGGAGCACGATGAGCTTCACGAGCTTGTGCGCCAAGAACCGCGCGTACGCGTCGACGCACTTGTCAAACACGTGCGGCGACTTGACTGCCGCGGCTTCGATCGACTCGCGCCGCGACTGGTTCGAGTGCTGCCGCGCGAGCTGGATGCTATGCGCGAGACCAGTGCGCACGCCTGCGTCGTCGCTATCGTCACTGTCGTCACTGCCGCTTGCGACGCGCTGGACGTCGTCAACACTGCCGATCGCAGCAGTCGGCTGCGCGCTGTCGTTGTCGTCGTCTTTGAGCCACTCGGGCACAGCAGCGCGGCGCCAGCAGAGGATGTCGTACTTGCCAGCGAGCTCGCGGCGCTTGTCGAGCGTGATGATCGCAATAAGCAGCGTCATCTGGAGGAAGAAGTTGAGGACAACGGCGACCGCCGCGAACGCGGCGAACCAGAGCACTGCTGGCATGGGCGAGATGCAGCCGAATGCGAACGCAACCGACTCGGCGAACGACGCCATGAAGATGCTTGGACCAATGTACGCGAGTCCTTCGGACACGAGGACGGTCGCGATCTCTTCGACTGCCTGTGGCCGGCCGTCCAAGCCGACAAACAGGATCGCCTCTTCGTGCACGAGCTCGTCTTGCATGTGACTCACGGCGTGGACGAGCAAGAAGATGTTGTCGACGCCGATCGCGAGCGTGAGGAACGGCACGACCTCCATGATCACGAGCTGGAGCTTCACGCCGGCCCACATGAAGAGCCCGATCGTGCTCGAGACGGCAAGCATGATGCAGATGATGCCGAGGAACCCAACCGTGATCTTGGACGTCTGGAAGAACTGCTTGCTCTTGGTCCAGCGATTGATCCCGAGCGAGACGTACACGATCATGAGCGTGTAGCTCAAGACGATCGGGAGCATGTCACCGGACGACTCGACTTCGATCTCGTCCTGGACGCTCGTCTCGGCCATAAAGTAGACCTGGAAGAGCGCGTTCTCGGACGCTTCGCGCTTGAGACGCTCAATGTACGCGCGCTCCCACGCAATCGCCGGTGCATTCTGCGCTTTCTCGTAGTAGTTGTACACGAGCGCGGTCGAGACGATCGCAGTCGCCTCCATGTACTGTGACGTGTTCTTCTCGGCGGTCGTTGGGAAGCCACCGAGGATCGTGTTGTACAAGTTCATTGGCGCGCCAAACGACGAGAGGCACGGACAGTCGCTCATACTCGCAGGGATTGTTGCGTTCGCGCGCCGTAGCAAGTCGCAGACCTGGACGTCTTGATTCACAGGCGCGTAGATGCAGTTGGCAAAGTGCGTGAGCGCCAAGTTGTGCGTCTCGTAGACCTCAAAGTGGTCCATGCGGTTCTGAAAGTACTGCGTGATCGCGTTCACCGTGCACGTCGTGCCTGTGACTTTCCAGCACACGTCCGAGAGCATGACGCGGTCAGGGAACGCGCCGTCGCCTGGCCCAGCGACAATGTCGGCGATGACTTGCTGCACGCGGATCGCTTCTTTCAAGTACGCGACGCGGCTAATCGAGCCGCCGTCGCGCGGCACGAGCATGACTTGCTGCGATCGGTAGAACGGCATGAAGAGCTCGCCGTAGCGACTACGCTCGTTGAATGGACGGCTCGAGCCTGCGACCCAGAGCTTTACTGGGTCTGTCTCGACTTCGATCTGCGTCAAGCCGAGGCTGCAGCCGAGCGCAAGGACAAGCACGATCGCGATCGTCCACTGCGGACGCGAGCCGCCAGAGAGGAAGACGCCCCAGCGCTTCATCTGACTCGCGACGTACTGGTCAACAGCGCTCAGGAACTGCTCGCCAGCAGCACGGCCAGCGACTGGAGCACTCGCGCGCATACTTCCACGTGCGTCACTCGCACCATCAGTGGCGCTGGCGCTGCTGCGCTTCGCCAAGGCGTAGCCCATGATCAATGCGGACGCCAGGACGATACCGAACGCGACGAGAAAGATGTTGAGGACTGTGAAGTCGCGCTCTTCGAGGTTCGCTGCGAGGTACGCCATAAGCGGCTCCCACTTGCTATCCGCCGTGACGTTCGTGCTCACTGCGTCCGTCGTATCATCGAGGCTCGTTGCACCGACGCACGCTTGGTGGAACCGACGCGGGGCGTTCGCATCCACAGCGCAGACGGAGCCACAGACGCCGACGCAGGACTGCAAGTGCGCATTCAGCGGCACGAGACAGCCACTCGCGTCTTCTTTGCCACACGCACAGACTTTCTCGGTCTGGACGCTCTTCGGCAGCTGCTGCATCGTCTTGGCCGTGATCTGGAGCGGCGAGCCGAGCGAGTTGAACTTGTACGACCCCATGAAGTCCAAGACGCCAAAGCCGTCGGTGCAGTTGCGCGTGGGACTGCACAAGAGCGAGAAGCTCCCGTCTTTGAGGCAGTAGTCGTACAGGTCCCGGACCGTGTCGCTGCTGAGGTAAAACGTCGCGTCTTCGATCGCTGGGAAGATCGCACCAGGGTGCTCTTTGTCGCCTGGCATGAGCCGCACTTGGTTCACTTCGATGAACTGACTGTTGTTTGGATTGCACGCAAACTGGCACCAGACGTTCCGGAGGTTCTCCTTACACGCCGTGCACTCGCCTGGGATCATGCGCACTTGGGTCTTGAGCGTCTCGTACTGATTCTCGGTGCAGCAAAAGACGTCTTGACCTTGCGCTACGGTGTTGTTGTACAAGAGCGGACAGTCGACGGCAAACTGTTCGCGGTTCGCACTCGACCACTGCGAGAAGCGGTTCTGGAAGCCCTGCTTGTTCGCGGCTTCGGCCGAGATCGGCAAGTACCGATTCGGCAGCGCCGCGAGCGAGTACGACGTTGTGACGTACGACGTGTCGAACGCGACGCACATGCCAGGACCTTGCTTGTAGATCCCAAACTCGGGCACGGACGTGACGTTGTCGATGCACTCTTTCACTTTCGAGTGCTTGCACATCGTGAGCTTGGACTGGAGGATCGCCAGTGCTGTTGCGTTGTCTGCGAGCGTGTACGGCACAGTCTTGTTTGAGAGCCGACGAGGCGTGGAGATCGCGCTCGTGTCTGCGAGTGCGTGCGTTGTGACAGACGTGAACGCTGGAACTGCAGCAGCAGCTGGTGCGATCAGCACGGCTGGGAGCAACGAGGTTGCGAGGAGCAGCGTTGTGAAGAGCTGCGTAGTCACACAGAGACATACGCTATCAGTATGAGAAGAGCTGTGGAAATGAAGCAGAGAAGACTATGTGCTATGAGCGTACCCCATTGCTTGCGACAGCAGCCTTTGTGAGGCGCTTGGTCGCGCCGTGGAGGCGACTCGCATGGCTGCTTCGCGAGTGCAGCTGATGGCGGCACCAGTGAGCATTCGCAGGTGCAATGCTGCAGCGCGTCGAGCTGTTTGCCGTCGGCGCTGAGCAGACGTTCTCGCGTTCGCTGGTTGCAGGCTCTTGCTGCGAGCGCGATGGCGACGATGATGACGTGCAGTGCAGCAGCAGGAGTGCAGCGAGGAACGCGAGCACAGTGCTGAGCGCTACAAGCGCCAAGTGGTTGAAAAAGATGATCGTGAGCTCCGCGAAGAGCGCTTCAAGCGCAGCGCGGAAGCACGGCGTGCAGATCGCGAGACTCACGCCCGCAAAGAGCCACATGCGCGTGGTGTGCGACTGGAAGTCGATGGCAGGCGGAAGAGAATGCGATGTCGAGAGGCTGGTCGATTGAGTGTGAGGTGCTCAATTCCAAAGTGTCTGTGCCTCTTTGTCGTTGTCGTCGTTGTCGTCGTGGCCGCTTGTGCGCATGCTCGCCGCGCTCTCTCTCTCTCTTGCAGCACCATGCTCCACCCCATGGTCATGTCGGCAGCGAGACGTCGCTTGCTCGAGTTGGCTTTCGCGATGAGGTCTTCGAAAATCCGCTGTCGTTGGACATTTCAATACAATACTGCAATAAAAAGTCTACCTATTATCCTTTTTCGGCACGATCCGCAATCAGAACGTCGACATGGATTACTGAAGCCTGTCACAATGCTCGTCGTTCGATCCTTGCCGACTTGCTCGAGACGACTTCAGCTCGAGCTCAACTCGATGTGCGCTTGCTTTGCTGTCCTTTGTGCTCTTCGACATGCTTCGTGCTGCTCGAGCTTCGTTGCTGGATCCCAGTGAATGCTGATGCAATAGAGAGTATGTTTCAAAGAGCTCTCGCTTTGTGTAATCGCTCCATCCGACATCCGGTCGATCAGATGGATCCACCGAGTTGGTGCTGCTGCGTGACCAGCATGTATCTTCGCGCAGGTGCATGCTGCTCTTGCGGCAAAGAGTAGCAGTGATTCCATGGTCTGCCCGCTGCTCACGCACTCACTTGAGTCTGCACCTCGGTCCGCTCTCTCGAGTCGCTCTAGAGCTCAGTCTGAAGTGGAGGACGTCATGAGAGTCGTTCAACCAAAACTCACGCGAGGACCTTGAGGACAATCACGCGTCTTACTCGTTTCGACGCGCGGATGTCGCAAGGCGATCAATGCATGCGATCACCAGTCCTTGGTGCTACACGGTCGTCTAGATCATGGTGAGGCAAGATGGAACTGATCCAATCAGCTTGACACTTGAGAGATCGCACGCCTTGAGCTCCAGACATCATTGATCGTCAGCGAGATCGATCAAGCTCCTGATCCTCCTCCGTCTCCAGCGGTCGAGCGACGCAATGAGTGGTGTATGAGCAACACGTGAACTGCTTCGTACTAGTATAGCGTTGTCCAGCATCATCAGGCATCGATGATGCATGAGCGAAAGCCAAACTCATTCCTACGACTGTGCGCGAGCCAGTCAGTCAGTCACGCTCAAGCGAGCAAGCGAGCAGGCGTCAGTCGTGCTCAAGTGTACGTTTGCTCCAGAATTCGGACGACGACGCCGTTGCTTGCCACCGCCATGCAGTCTCGAGTCATTTCAAAGCAAGCTCGCTCACGCACGTGTACGAGAGAGAGCTCGATGGTTGGAAGCAGCAGCGCACACTTGGCACTTGGCACATGGGCGGTACGCAGCGTCCAACTCCATTAATCAACGAGAGTCAGGAGCACCAACGACACGCTGAACGCGAGATAGGATGTCCAAGAGCGCAATATTCGAGGGTGGCATGATGACAGCGGCCGTCGAGGTCATGCTGCCGTCTTTGCTGCACCTAATGACCGCAGCGTTCTGTGATACGTGGTCGCGTGCGAGGAAAGCGAGTGGACACGACTGCGAAGCGTCTGTAGCGAGTGTCAAACAAGGCATTGCGCACAGCGTCACGACTTCTGCTATCAGATGAGTGGTGCGATGGCTGGCATGAGGCAGTCCAAGCTCTCGCTCGCTGAGGTACTGCCTGCAAGTAGATTGCAGCCATAACACTGGTGGAAGACAGTGAGCGGTGGCTTAGCAGATCGCTGTGCTTGTAGTGCTTGACAGAGCTGGCGACGCACGTGGTGCTGTCCTCGCTGCCCTCGACTGCCATCGCGTCGTTTCGAGGCACTTTGATCGAAATAGTGAAGCCAAGTGACTTTGCTGCTTACTGAGTGCAAGTTAAATAGTCAGCATACAAAAAACAAGATGAATTCGAATCACCTGGACTTGCAAGTCAAACCGAGCAACCAGACGAGCAAGACACACGCAGCAACGATGAACATCTGGATGGCGGCGAGCGATGGCGAGCTCGAGACGGTGAAGACGTTTCTCGCAGGCGGCGGCGACGTGAACACGAAGGACGAGAACGGCTACACGCCACTGTACGTGCTGCTGCGGGCGCGAGTGCGTCGTTGCATTGGTCGAGGACGAATCTGTCAACTAACATACTGCGTCGTGTGTGCTCTCTCTCACTGCTTGCTTGTAAACGAATGCTGCACAGCCAAGCCGCTGTGAGCTACAACCACAAGGAGCTCGTGGAGTTCTTGCTCGCAAATGGCGCGATCGTGACGCTCGGTTCGTCTTACGCTCGCATCGTTTGGCGCTGTCTGTTGGCGTCTAGTGCACTCACACGCACTCTCGCTCACGCACTACGAATGTCCAGGCGACAACGAGAACGACACGCCGCTGCACGTGTGCGAGACGGTCGAGATCGCAAAGATCCTGCTCGCACACGGCGCCGAGCTCAACGCGCGGAACGCGGAAGGTCGAACGGTACGTGAGATGCCCAGTGTCTCTGTGTGCATGTGTGTACGCTGGCACTCACTGCTCGCCTCTGTGCTGACATGAACTCATGTGTGTGTATGTATATTCGTGCGGAATGCTCGTGAACTGCAGCCGTACGACAGTGCGATCGAAGACGAGCACGAGGAGCTCGTGCGCATGTACGAAGCGCTTGGCGCAGAGAAGTCGGACCTCGCGGAGCGTGACGATGAAGACGAGGATGAGGACATGATGGAGTAACGAGTCGAATAGAGTGATGCGATGCATGGACGTACGGGTATGTGTGTCCGAATGATCGAAGGTGCTTCCGATGTCGAAGTCAAGTGAGAGGAAGGAGGCGATCAATCGGCAACGCTATGCACTGCTGTCGTACGGTTCAATGAGGTGGAGTGCTATATTGATGTTCATTACGGCGCTCAAGTGTGATGGTATCGTCTACTACTCGGCTGACTACGTAGCTGATGACTGCGTGATGCCATGTGGAACACACGCACATGCACACATGCAGACACATGCACACATTCGTTTGGATGGATCGGTTCACTCATCTTGCGATTGACTTCATAGCCGAAGCTGCAGAGTCATTATATCAGTATTTGTATGTATCACTGTGAACCGCACACAGGTGTCGCCCTCACATGGACACATACAGATGTACGACA
>JAASFN010000075.1:0-47978 GCA_023333795.1 Globisporangium rhizosaccharum
CACGAGACACTTGATCGCGCGGATGAAGAGGTTACCCGGCACGCCGATCCAGGACACGAGCTCTTCCGATGGACTGCCGGTCTGGATCGCCCAACCGATGAAGATACCGAGCACGGCGCCAGTGAGAATACCTGGGATGCCAAAGTACCATGCCCAGACCTTGTCCTTGAACATCGTAGACTGCTGCGCGAGAGCGTTGTGCGCGGTCTCCTTCCCTGTCGGCGTCTCAATGTGCTCGTACGACACGCGCGATCGCGGAGAGAGCGGCATGGTCGTTGTTGTTGGCGCTCGGTGAGGCTGACGCTGCTCGCGGTGGAGCTGGTTCGTTGGTTGTTGTGCTTGTGCTGTTGCCTGGACGCAGCGAGTTGGAGAATGACCAACCTGAACGATCTGGAGCGATGGCAAGTCCACATCGACATTCATGCAACACCGTCGTCGTGCAGATGCCACTCCGCATGAGCAAACGTCCCGCGCGCCAAACGGCGGGCTGCGTGTACACTCATGCCGCCGCGAGATACAGGTAAACCGCGTGCGTGCAGACCGAGTGCGAGCCAATCGGCAGCGGGGCGCGCAGATCGTGGCGCGCAGGGCCAATGGCCGACGCCGGACGCGCCAGCGAGATTGAGCACCGACACCATGTGGTCGCGCACTGATGGTCAGGACCATGGTGGTATCTCTCGACACCCGCTCATCTCCTTCAGATTTGGACAGTCGATCGATGCCAGCCAACCGAGTTTGGCAGAACGAGAGCTCTCGAGTGCACTCGGAAGCAAGCGAAAGTGAAGCAGCGAGCACCGGGTTACACAGAACTAAATAGTCGCGGCATGTCTGAACAACATCGCCAGATGTGTGACTTGAGTCTTGCTGGTTGGTCGTGTGTTGCGTGACGCCTCCAAGCGCTTGTTCATACAGCAGCTCCTGCGCGAGCTCTCTCTCGATTCATCCTCTTCTTCACAGAGACAGACACGACAGAAACCTTGAGCGAGGGAACGCGCCACCGGATGAGTGATACCCGCTCGCAGCCACCATTCACGCCAGCTCCAGCTCGAGCCTCGAGCACCATGACACTCTCTTTCACTCACGCAACTTCAGTCCGGCTTTCACGGCGTCTTCGAATCGAAATGCTGTCGGCACGTGAGGAGTGGACAAGCTGCTCAGGGCGCCTTGCTTGTGTTTTTGCTACCTCGGCTGCGTGCAAGGGCTCTCAACTGCCAGGATCAGAGCGACCAGAGCTACCAGAGCGACCAGAGCGACCAGGACCAGAGCGAGTGTCCTAGAGATCAACGGATGAATGACGACAAGCGCAATGTTCATGTTGTGGACGTCCTGCTCAAGCAGACACCACACACCAACAGCAGCACATCTCTCGCTACAGAGTGGCTCTAACAGTGAGCGTGACAGTGGGAGCTCCTGGGATCGTTTCGCTGTATGTGCACACGTCCGCCACGATATCCGATCCGATGCGATTGAGCAAGAGCACACTACGTACACAGAATCAAGCAAGCGTACTACGCCACATCGGCTCTCTAAGTGCTGCAACTACATCCACACTGGAGCATCGCTCGCTCGCATGTCCTCAGTCAGCTAACAGCCGCTGCTTGTCCTGTTCGAGACGAGCGAGCGCTTGGGTCGCGTAGCCCTTGGCGTCGTTCGTTGCCGTCGCGCGCGTGGGCCAGAAGCCGCACGTGACGCAAAAGTCCTGCGCTGCGTGCGAGAGCGCGAAGTAGCACCCTGGACAGTAGCGCGTGTCGTCACTCGCTCTCTCGTCTTCTGTCTCTGGGAGACAGCGCTGCTTCGGGACGTTGCCCAGGTTGTGCTCGAACGCAGCGAGGAACGCCTGGACGAAGAACAAATGCTCGCGGTCGCGCACAAAGACGCGATGGTGCTGGAAGATCTGCCTCTGCAGCGCCGCAAACTCCGCCTCGCTCCAGCGCGAGTCAAAGTAGCCCAAGCGCAGCGCAGTCGTGCCAGAGCCGGCTTCGATCGGCTCCTTCGAGCGCCACTGCGAGTAGCTCTCAGGGAACGCTTGCCGCAGCACCAGCTTGCCGTGTACGGCATGTCCATCGACTGGCACAGGCGTCCGCGCACCAATGAGCTCGGCTTTCGAGAGCGACTGTGCGAACGCGACGACGCGCGGATCGAGGAACGGACTCGTGACTGCGATCCCAAACGACGCAGCGAGCCGTGGCGCTGTGAACTGCATCACGTCAGCGATCTGGTCGCGATACGCACGCAGCGCGGCTTCGTCCATGCGGTGGTAGAACGAGTAGCCGCAGAAGATCTCGTCCGCGCCGTCGCCTGTGACGACGTGCTTGACACCGAGCGCAGCGGCTCGCACGAGCGTCGCGTAGATCACGAGGCTGTTGCGCAGCTCCATTGGGTCGCACGTTGCGAGGATCCGCGTGACCTCTGGTGCGTGCGTCAACAGCTCGTCGAGCGTCGCGTGCAAAACGTGGTGGTGCTCGAGCGAGACGCCGTTGAGGCGAGCCGCGATGCTCGCAGCATACACGGCGTCCTGGGCGTCAGGGTGCGCCTGGAGCGTGAGTGCGTGCGTGAAACGCAGCAGTGGCCGCGCTGCGCCGTGCTTGTCGAGCGACAGTGCAAAGCGCTGAGCCGGCGCCCCTTCACTGTCACTTGCGAGCCACGCTTGGCCGCTCGCTTCCACGAGGACCGACGTGTCGAGGCCGCCGCTGAGCAGAATCGCGTCGACGCCACTCGGGTACCGCTCCGCACACTCGCGCAGCACTTGCTGGAGCAAGCGGCGGCACTCGATCACGTGCGGCGACGGCGCAGCGCGCAAGTAGTCGGTGCTGAGATTCCGACGCTGCGCATCAACAACGTTCTCCAAGAACGCCAGGTCTTTGGTGTAGTGGTACAGGATCTGCTCCGGCGCGTACATCATCGGGTGGTCTGGCGCCGCGAGGATCCGCGGCAGTGCCCACGCACGCCACGCACTCGGTGAGATGCACTTGCCGTTCGCACGCGCTTGGGCGAACGCCGTCTCCATGAGCGCCGCGAGCTCTGTGTGCGTCGCCTCGTCGTGACTGCAGACTGGCGGCTGTGCGGCGCCACTCTCGCTCGTTGCGGCAATGCCCTCAGCGGCAAACACGAGCGCACAGCGGAACGCAAGCCACGGACCGAGCACTGGATGCAAGCACAGCTGCGACGGCTGATGCCGTTGCCACACAGATAGTCATTAGCTGGTCCTTGTGTGTCCATACTGCAGGAGCGAGCGCCACAGATACACACAGCGTTTCACTATGACGCACCGGGCAGTGCGACACCTGCTTGGCTGCGAGCGCCATCTTCTGTGCGAGGATCATCTTGCCGGGCTCCGTGTCGGCGACCCAGTAGACGGTCTCAGGCGCCTGGAGACGCTCGCCGCCGCTGCTACCATCGCTCGTGAGCTCGCGCAAACACGCGTGGATGATCTGCTGCACGTAGCGATCGACTGGGTCTGGTTGCACGCGTCCGTCGTGCGTCTGCGCCATCTCGCGCTGCACGAACTCGAGGAACGGCAGCCACATGGCGCGCGAGTTGCCCACGAGCACGAGCAAGTTGGAGCTGCGCGGCGGCGGAGACACAGTAGTCGCAGTGCTGTCATGCAGATCGAGTGGCGACGACGACAGCGCGGGCGATGGAGCAGATGGCACTGGCAGCTTGAAGCGCGTGAGGTCAGACGCAGCGCTTGGCGACGCTGCTTCGAGGTACGCGTTGTAGCTCTCGACGCTCAGTGGAATGACCACGTCCAAGCCTCTGTGTGCGCAGGCATAGATGGTAGCGTTAGTGAGTCATATCTAGCGACAGTATGATAGATTGGTGGTGTAGCATATTCAGTGAGACGCAGACGTACGCAGGTGCGAGCGCCTTGCGGAGCCGCGCAACGATGCGCTTCGACTGCTCCATCTTGTGTGTGTGCCAATGCAGATGCTCGCGCTCGTTGCTTTTGTTTTTGTATTGCTTATATATGTATACATTTTGTGAGACCTTTGCGAGATTGACTGGCTGACAAAGAGATGGCGACAACACACCTAGATCGTCGACATCGCTTGCTCGACCGTGTCGTGGATCTCCATGAGACCCGAGTGGCCAAGGTCCTTGACGTGATTTTGCCAGCGACGGCGAGCTGCACCGATAGTCTTGCCAGGAAGCTTTCCGATCACTCTGTTCCAGTTCTCGCCATGCTTACGCACGGCGGAGCGCCGACGCGTTCGCGCGTATCGATGCGCTGATAGTCCGTGCGGGCGAGCGCACACCAGCGGCTTTGCGTGCGTCGCGCAGGCATTGTTCCACGCGCAGCACGCGCCTTCAGCGCAGCGAGGTCGATCTCGAGCTGCTTGACGTTCTCCATGCTCTGCTGTTTTCTCTCTGTCATGATTTTCTTTGGAATCAGATCTAGTTCTGCTACACTAAAGAGGGACCCTCTGCACACATGCTAGTTCAATCGATTGACTTGAAATTTGTAAGGAAAAGTCGATGGTACAAATCGAGTCTCAATTTAATTTGTTGTCTTGATTAAAGACTGGAAAACCTCTCTATCTCCGGCATTTCACACACATACATCGTACACATACATACAACAAGTATAAAGTGCGAAGGCAATTTTTTTGTCTTCGCCAGGGCAAAAAGAACCCGACGTGAAAATGCGACAAATAAACGGAATGCCCGTTATCACTGTCACATTTTGTTTTGTTTTGCTTTGTATGCACATGCGTGTCCAGTCTTTGCGCTAATTTTAAAGCACCTCGATGTGCGAAATGATTGGACTTGGTGCCGAAGTTGTGAGGTGAAAAATGCATTGGAACATCATTAAATGAGTTGGAACGTCATTGAGTTGTAAATGAGGAAATAAGGTACAGTGTCGCTTCGTCAAAGTACGCTTTTCTTTCCCTGTGGAAAATAGAAAACCTGTATTCCTCTACTAAATCCTCTCTTCATGTTGTTTGAACGACAAGCATCAGCACAACAGACTCATGGCAGAGCACTGAGACTTCTTGGATCTGGAGCTCGAAGACGAGCAGAGTGCAGCCCAAAACTAACTCACTTGCGCGCAGGATAAGCTCACACAAATTGACTGATCGCACAAGGACACGGGCCAGAACACGCTGATCGACAGGATTGTTTGCGTGATGTGCAGCGGCACCAAACGCTCATGGCCCGTTGGGACGGATTCGCGTGTCGGGAGCAGACGTCTAGGAAGAGCTCAAGAACGTCGAACTATTCTACCGAGCGACAAGTGCATTATGCGAACAACCATGAGAGCACGAGGAGATCCTCGCGTCGTGCCCTTGCGATCATATGTTCGAGAATCGCGAGTGACTCCGGCTGTTTCGCTGCTCGACACTTCCGGGCGGCTTTGCGAAATTCGACACGCGCAGTTCGCCTGTGGGGCGATCTCGCCTGACCGGATCTGGACGCAAACAGATGCAGTACCAGCTCACCGCGTGATCGTCGAAAACAAGCTTGCTGTGCTGGTGATGGCCGAGGAGACAGGGAAGGTCCGTGCTGCAATCGCTCACTTTTACCCGTACCTACCACCACCAGCTGTCCGAACGAAGTACAATATATGTACGCATCTTTACTTTGCACAAACCATAATCAAATGCCCATGCATGCTTAACATAGCGCTAGTAGTGGCCCAATAGGCTTTTTATTTTGACGCTAGCTCAGATGACAGTGGACAGCGTGCTGCCGATGATGTTGACTCACACAGATTCTACACAACCCATTGCTGTGGTTTTTGACCGTTATCAATTACCTAAAACAAAACAGCCGATGTTTTTTGTGCGCACCCATTGAGTGGTGTATATATGAGTTTGTATAGAAATTGGCAGACGTGATCCAAGGCGCGTGTGTGTATGGCGACAACATTGCATGTGTGTGAGTGCGAGCTCTTCGAACAAAATGAGAGCGACGCGAGTGAAACGTGCATGGTGCGATTAAAGATATGAAGTGCAGCAGTGAGCGAACGTGCCGTCGGCGCAAGCGAGTTGCGTGAACAGTACGTGCGCATGTGTGCTCAAAAAATGTCGAGAGTGCGGGAGCGTTTTTCGCGTTTTTTGGGAACGAGCGTGACAACCAATGCGTCGTCGTGCGCAACCGAATGTCTACCGAATATTGCTTGTTATTATGCGCTGACAGCAATAGTTGCATCAAGTGCGGGAATCGCGTCAGCTGGCGTGTGATTTGAGTGCACGTGCCACCATTGATCGTACTGAGAGTTCATCAACTTAATGCGTCTATTTTAGATGCGAGTTCTACTAGTGAGATTTCTGCGAGTGAAAGTACTACTGAGTGAAAGTGCTGCTGCGGGTGCGAGCGCGATTGCTGCGTCGTGCTTGAGTGCAACTGGCAGAGCAGTACCTGCACCGACACATTCAATCTCGGTATCAGCGCTCTTGCGTACTCGAAGCACAACACCTTTGTGTGCGCTCTGTAACCTTGCTGCTCGGGAACATGCGCGCTAGGACTGCCCATTCCACAAAGTCCTTATTGATGACGAATATGTCGACGTCGGTCCACCTTGCGTTGATCTCCTTGAAGTGCTTGAGTCATGGCTGACAGTTGCTGGTTTGCGCAAAGGAAGTCTACGACATATACGCCTCGGCCAGTTGGAGTCAAGGTCAATAACGATATATGTTGCTTCAAAACGTTGCCAAGACGTGGTTTGCAGGAATAGATTTACTTCGATAGCCTCGAGTGCTCTACCATTTTCACGTCTCCATGCCTCGAGCACAATCCTCGGGAGCCTCGAGAGATCGTTCACTTTCAAGTCTCCATGCCTCGTCTTCAAGCCATCGCAAGGCGTGCCGTCGATATCATGGCCGAAGAATTGGCGTGGACCCAAGCTGATGTCGTGACCTAGCGCCCAATCTCGATTTGTAGACGCTGTACAAGAAGCTGCACCAGAGAGACGAGCGACACTCTCGACATGAAGCGCAGCAACAACTGGAGACTGAGCAAATGCTTGAGCAGCACAACCAATTACAGGAGGATTTGTACCTGAACTTGCAGATTCAACTTCGAGACAAGCCTGAACCTCCGACGCATAAGGAAGCAGGATGAAGGGTCGTACAAGATGCAAGATGAGTTCAACTTGCCGGCACATGAGAGAAAAGAACTCCGACACGAGCTCAAAAGATAACCTCGATATTGAGTGACCTCGATGGTTCGTTCTTCGATGGCAATATCGGAGCGTGGGCGTTTTCGTGTCATGAAATGGCCCGGCACAGCAGCAGTGGCATTGGCCGGCCGGGACTATCATCGCGTGAGAGCAACCAGCCAAACAAAACATGTTCATGCAGTGTGTGATTCCATCAGTGGGCGCGAAGTGAATAAGTACTCCAGCACGACAACACCTTCACGCCTGCCATCGCCGAACATGATGCCGCTACTCCCTTAGCAACCGTCATTCATCACAAACATTCTAACTCTCTACATTTCAACATTCAAGATTTAGGAATCTTCAGTTAGATTCACACTCTGCAACAGCAACTCGAAGCACACACATTGGACGAGCTCTTTGCAAACGCGTACAGCATACCGCGAGCTGCCAGCATCCACGTTAAACGCAGTGTTTATCTTGCGGCAGTTGAAGCCACGGACATCGCGGCAACAACAACTTCCGCGTCCCGTGTATATCCAAGCCCGAGCTGGAGCGAGAAAGATTGCTGCCACCGAGTGCATTGGTTTACGTTACTTCTCAATTGCCCAGGCATGCTTCATAAAGCGCTATCATTGGGTCAATGATTTGACGCTTGCTTAGATAGGTTGTGGACATCGTGCTGCCCATGATGTTGACTCGCAAACATCCTACTAACCCTTTGCTTTTTTCATCATTGGCGTGTCACTGAGTGCTTTTATAGAGGATTTTGCTTGTAAAACATCCATAATATTCATCATATAATTAAAGGCAGTTGGCGCCACGTCGCTTCAATCTTTTACAAGCGGCGGAGGCCACCGTTGTCAATTTTATGTATTGACAACGTTACGATTTTGATTGGTTCACACGTTCAGTCCGTAATAAGCGACGGAAGTAATAAGCGGCAGAAGACGGTACGTTATGTACATTTTAACGCTTGTGATTGATCAATTCGTAATAACACAAAGCATCCATATATTATCTGTCCATAAACAAATTATCGGACACATTTCAATAGATATTGTTCCGAAAATAACACGTTTTAGTCAAGGAAACCACTTCTCCAGTTGAAACCACACCACGCCCACGCCACGTTGTACGAGTATTTGTATTGTCAAAAAAGAAACCACGTTGCACGCAGCAAAGATAAGTGTTTATAAATATTTTTAGAGGGTGCAGATTTCCAATGCTTCCCACGAGGTACAAGTATATATGCATTTGGACCTCCGAGTAGTGAACGACTCCCTCGTTTAGGCATTCTGAAAACAAGCTTAAATCGCTTGAGCAGCCGATGTTGCTGTCATCTTCACAAAATAAAAAGAGTGGTTTTTGTCACATATGATGTGGGAAAGGGACAGATGGGAGAAAGGGTTGGTGGCAAAACAAACAGCAATGGCTCGAAATCTAAAATAGGTTCGACAGCCTTTGTATAGTATAATTTGTTCTAATTTAGGTGGTGGCATGGAATGTGTGGATGAATAGTGGTGCCGACGGTCTTAAAAATGCAACACAGAACGTAGAAGATGATGTCGACGACATCCAGCACCTCACCTTCTTCTGTGGCAGTGACGCTCGAGCTGTGCGGCTTCGATGCCGAGAGCGGCGCGCTGCTGCTCGCGACGCGCGCATCCGAGTGCGATTCGAGCGCTGGTGTTATCGGCATCAAGCGCTCGCGGCCCGAGAGCTACATGCGCCGCGAGTTTGTGGACCTGCAGACATGGGATCGGCAGCTCAGTCGCGCACACTCGCAGCGAGAGCAAGAGCGAGAGCAAGATGGTAGTGTGCAGAGTCAGGAGCAAGACTCGCACGCTAGTGTTCCTGCCACACAGCGCTTTGAGCGGCTGCCTACGCGCCGCGTGCGCAAGCTCATGACGGAGAGCTGGCTCAAGCACGACACAGCATGCGGCTGGCGCATCGAGCTCCAGAAGAACGTCGCAGCGACCGAGGTGTGGCTCAACGCTGCGTTCCGACTGCTGCCGCTGGAGCAGCAGCGCAGGTTCCTCGACAGCGAGCTGTACCAGCAGCACAAGCACGAGCGTGCACTCGCTCGCGCCGATGCACAGCACGCACGGGATCTGCAGCAGTACTTTACGAGCCAGCCGCTCGTGGACCTGACGCTTGCACGCGTCGCAGCGCTGCTCCAGACAACCATACGCGATAGTACTACACATGAAGGCGATAGCGTCAAGGATCCGCTGCAGAGCGAGCGCATCGTGTGGCTCGAGCCGTCGTGCGGCGACGGTCGCTTTGTCACTGCGCTGCTCGCAGCTGGTGCTCATCGCGTCGTCGGCGTCGAGATCGACAGCGCGCTGTGCACTGCTGTGCGTGCGGCTGTGCGCGAGTACGCACCTGCGCGCGTCGAGATCTGCGAACGCGACTTTCTAGCTTCGCAGCGCGCAGACAGTCGACTAGCAGCAGCAGCAGTGAGAGAACAGCAGCGACCGCCAGTCGTGTGTGCAGTTGGGAACCCTCCATTCGGCGACCGCGTCGAGACGGCGGTGTCGACAGACTTGATCCAGCGCTTTGTCCTGCACACTGCGCGCGAGTGGCGCGCTGACGTCATTGCGTTCATTGTGCCCGAGCGGTGTGCGCGCGCAGCGTACACTGCCCAGACACTTGCAGCATTGGCGAGTACCGAGGAAGAAGACGCTGCGAATAATAGCGATAGCAGCACAGAGGCAACTGATGCCAGTCGTCGCTGTGCATGGCGCCTCGCGCTGTCCGAGCCGCTCGAGAGCGCGCACTTTG
This sequence comes from Globisporangium rhizosaccharum, assembly GCA_023333795.1. NCBI lineage: Eukaryota > Oomycota > Peronosporomycetes > Pythiales > Pythiaceae > Globisporangium > Globisporangium rhizosaccharum. The sequence goes on from JAASFN010000075.1 coordinate 9,890, forward strand.
AGTTTCGCAGCACGAAGCGCATCAAGCAGCCGAGCGCACTGGTGATCTACGAGCGCTGCCGCTATCGTCATGAGGACATCAACGACTCTCGCGTCGCGACATCGCTACAACGATGAGGCGCTGGCTTGTAGCGATGAACCTTCAGGAGGTCTTGTGAGAGAGTGGTAATAGAACACACGACGTCTCGAAAAGAGGGCTTCCGACTCGCTCGTGTGTTGCTTGCTCTTGGTGACCTCTTGGCGTTCTGGTCCGACTACTCGCATTCCCGAGCAAGACCGCTGCGTCCTGTCTCTTGCAGACGACGACGACAACGACGACAATGAAAGTGTTGAAAGTGTTGGATAGGCAAGCTAGAAGACGCGCCGTCGAAAGCAATGGAGCAGCGTGAACGTCGTGGTCGTGAAGAAGCAGAGCACAAGGAGAGGAAGAGATGAACACGCATGCTTGCGAGGACATTGCAAGCAATGCAAGGTGTCGTGACGACGACGACCTCGACATCGAGGCGTTCAATTGCGTTGACCGATGGGTACAGCGCTTCTTTTTGCTTTGGAAAGAGTACCTACAATTGTACCGCTTTGAATGGCACATGTACCGCTTCAAGTGGCACAGCGACAGTGAAACTGCACCTTTGTTTCTTCTCGCTCGCGTTTTGGTGTGTGACGCACGCACAGGTCATTCCAGAATCGCAATCGCGGTCGAACCGAAGAGAGAGAGAGAGAGAGAAGCGCAGGACGAGCAGCACGAGCAGCAGGACCTCGAGCTCGACGAGCACTTACGCAGCAACGAGTGTGTGTAAAGCAACAAGAGCAACGAGAAAGCAAACGACGAGCGCAGTATGAGTGGCGAGTGGGAGCGCGTGCGGGACGCGCGAGGACGCGTCTTCTACGTCAATCACGCCACGCGCGAGGTGCGTCCGATGCTTGCGATATGGTGGACACGAGTTCGTACAATGACCGACTCATTGACGCGTGACGCGCTTGCTTTGTGGGCATCCATGTCTGTGTATGTACATACTTGTGTATCTGCAGACATCGTGGCACTTGCCACCGAGCGGTCCATTGCCGCCAGGGTGGGAAGAGTTCAAAGACCCGGAAGGTCGTGTGTACTTTGTCGACCACAACACGAAGACAACGACGTGGATGGACCCGCGCGTCGCTGCGAGACGGCAGCAGCCGCACGTGCAGCGCACGACCGTGACGCCAACACACACAGTGAATGGCAATGGCTACCACCACATGGCTCACGCACGGAACGGCGACGAGCGAGGCGCGCATGTTGCGCCGTCATACAATGTCAACTCGTCGCGTGCGAGCGAAGACTCGAACTCAAGTGGCGGTGGCCGTGCCCACAGTCTCTCGCGCGGCGACAGCGGCTTTGCTGCAGCGTCGCGCACGCCAAAGAACGTCGGACACCTCGCAGCGAACGGCGATCCGCGTGCATCGGTGCTCCATGGCGCTGCTCCGCACAGTAATGGCAGTCCAAGTGGCAGCAATGAAGGCTCATCGCCGCTCTTGGACGCGACGATCCGCATCTCGCAGGGCCAGCTCGAGGGGCACCTCGTGAAGAAGCAGAGCGACCTCTTGCAGGTCTTTCCACCGCCAGTCACTGCGTTTGCAGCGACAGCAGCGACAGCAGCTGCAAGCGCAGACAGCGGCTCGCTCGATGGTGCAGCTGTCCAGAGTGTCGACGTCCAGATGCGCTTGCGCCGGTACTTTGCGCCGATCCTCGTGCGCGACGACACAGTCACCGGCTGCTTCCAGTGCAACAGCAAATTTGGGGTCTTGCGTCGCCGAGTACGTGCCTATAGTAGGATTGTGTTGTGAGTGGGTCGTGACGAGTCGTGATGCGTACTGACGTTTATATTCGTATTTAGCACCACTGCAAGCTCTGTGGCAATGTCTTTTGCGCCGAGTGCACGACGCACAAAGTCGCGTTGCCGATCGACGGACCTGGCTACGAGCAGAAGCAGTCAGTGTGTCTGCGCTGCTACCGGAACGTCGAAGCCGGTGACTACTACAGCTTCATTGCGCTGCGTCGGCTCTTGGACGACCCTGCGCGAACTGTGAGCGAAGTACGTCCAACTAAGACCATCACTCGCTGTCGATATGACAGTAGACCGCTCAACTCACTCCTGTATGTGTCTCTGTCGCAACAGAAAGCGGAGCAGATGACGCAGCTCTCGATTGCGCTCAAGACTGGGCGAGAAGAGACGATGCGCGGCATGGGGCTCCACCGCATCGCGCAGCTCAACGACATTGAAGCTGCTGGCGGCGTCGCGTCGTTCTGCCAGCTCCTGCACACAGACGTCGAAGAGCTCCAGCGCGCGGTGCTCGACATGCTCGCGAACTTGATTGCGCTCCAGAACGGCGCTGGGAACGAGCTGTCGGCCGGTGAAGCGTTTGCGCAGTCTGGCGCGTGTCAAGCGCTCGTGCAGGTCATGGGGAACCGCGTGATGGAGCTCCAGCTCGGCCGCGCCGTGCGTCCCGAGGTCGAGCGCAAAGCGCTGCGCGTCGTCTTTCACATCTGCAAGTCGCGCGTCTGTCAGAACGCGCTGCGCAAAGCTGGCGGCGGCGTGCGGCTGCGCGAACTGCTCGCGTCTGACTCGCCTGCGCCGCTCGAGACCAAGATCGAAGCCGTGCGGTGCTTGAAAAAGTACGTGCGGAAGAACACGGAGAACATCTTGGAGCTCACGAGCAACGGCGGCGTCGCACTGCTCTGCGAGCTCCTTGGGACGTTCCTCGCGCTCCGCGACGCGACTGCTGCAAGTGCCGTCGACGGCGCAGCGCCAGCAGTCGCAGACGATCTCTTTGACGTCGCGCTCGAAGCGATCTTGAGCACAATCTGCGAGTGCATCCACGTGTCCGAGGTCCACGGCGCGCGCGGTGTGCTCCAGTTCCCAACGACTGCGATCCCGAGCTTTGTCACGATCTTACAGAAAGGCGACCGCATGAACCGCATGCTCGCGTCGCAGGTCCTGATCCAAGTATCGCAGGAGCCGACGATGATCGCGCGCATTGCGACCGAGCGCGCGTTTATCAAAGAGATGATGTGGATGCTCGACAGCGACGAGGACTCGACGATCGCGTCTGAGATCCTCTACGGCCTCTGTCAGACGACACCAAAGCACGAGACGCCCGTCGCAGACGGTCCTGACGACGACGACGCGCACGAGACGATGCTCCGCGTGATCTACGACCTCGACGTCTTTGACCTCGTGCTCAAGAAGCTCAAGGCCTGTGTCGTCGGCGACGACCAGTTTGTCGGCGAGATCAACTTCCAGAAGAACCTCTTGGGCATCATCAAGTGCTTCAGCGCCGAGTCGGCAGCGTACGCCGACTACATCTGCTCGCGTGAGTGCGTCCCTGCGCTCTCGGCGTTCTTGCTGTCGAAGAAGACGAGTCTCATCCCGCTCTGTGCCCAGACGCTCATGAACTTGTGCGAGTTCAACCCGGCGATCTTCCACGAGCTCCTCGACCGGAACGCCTCGGACTTTTTCCACCGCTTGCTCCAGACGCCGCCAGACGAGAACCGGTACTCGGCGCTCCGGTACTTTGGCGCACTGCTCGACAGCGACCGCGCGTTCTCAGTTGGCGTCCTCGACACGCTCTTCCTCATGGCGTCTGGTCGTGACGCAGCGCTCAAGACCAAGAGCCTCGCGATCCTCGCAAAGCTCACGGGCATCAAGTCGATCACGACGCTGTTGGATCCGCTGCCCGTGTCGCCGAACGACGAGATCGTCGCGCTGGTCGCCAAGCTCCGCGAGCGCGTCGTCGGTCCTGCGCTCTTCCCAGGCTTGATGAGCATCATCAGCACGAGCGGCGACGTCGACGCGCGCATGAACGCGATCAAGTGCATCCGGTGCGCGATCGACGGCGGCGAAGACACCGTAGCGCACATGGTCGAGCTCGACGTCTTCCGCGTCTTTTGCGTCGTGATGCGCAAGTGGATGGACGGCTCAGCCGCCGAGGCCTCCGCGGCGTCGTCTGCGAGCGAGAAGCAGATCAGCACCGCAGTGCTCCAGCTCCTGTACTTGATCCTGAACTCATCAACGTCGCTGATCGCGTCGGCTGGCGAAGACGACGTCCGGAACCTCGTGACCGTCGTAACGGAGTTCATTGTGTCGCAGCCGAGTCGCTTGGCCATGGGCATTCGCATCGTCCGGCTCTTCATCACGGACCGGACGTGGAAGAACTGCTTCTTCACGCTCTACGCCGTCGACTCGGCTGCGACGACCGGCCACGCGTTCCTCCACGCGCTCATGAACGGTATTGAGCAGTCGAGCAGCGCTGCAGGACTCGCATCGTCGTCGACGGACACGGTCTTTGAAGACTGCATGACCGTCTTGAAAGAGCTCGTGCTCGAGAGCGCGAACGAGTCGATGGTGAACTTGCTCATCAGCGCTGGCGTCCACACATCGCTGCTCGAGCTCATGCGCGACGGCGCGAGTCCTGCGCTCGTGACGCGCGCGCTCGAGCTCTTGGACGCACTGACACAGACGCGCCGCGTGCGCTTGCTGATCCTCGAAGCCGGCGCGGCACTCACTGCGCTCGTGAGTCTGTACGACCGCACGACGCTCGCATACAGCGACTTGGACGCTGTCGAACAAGCAACAGCGCGCCAGATCAGCCGCATCCTCGTGAACCTCTCGAGCGACCCGCTCGAGTTCCGCAAGATGCTCTACGACCACCGCAGCGTCTTGCCGAGTGCGATCTTGCGCAACGTCTTGGCGGCGAGTGACGACGTCTCGGTCGTGGCGGAAGACATTGTCCTGAACCTCGTCGAGTCGGACTTTGCCACGTGTCCGCTCTGGATCGATCTCATTGAGACGTCGGACATCCAGCTCGCGTACCGCGTCATGGTCGTTGCGAAGCGGCCGTCGGTGCAAGTCACAGCAGCGCGGAAGCTCACTGACATTGTCTTCTCGACGCCCGAGAAGCTCGAAGACGAAGCGACGGGGCTGTCGCCAGCAGAGCGTGCGACGCTCGTGTCGACGCTCATTGGTTTCCTCGTCGACTTTGATCCGCGGACGTCAGTCATCGGCGTCCTCGCGCTCACGCTCCTCTTGCGCCACGGCCAAGTGTTCAACGCCGCGCAGATGCAGCAAGTCGCAGTCGACGGCGCGATCTCGCTCGTCTACTGGATGCAAAAAGGCACGGAGCGGCACCAAGAGAACGTCGTGTCGATCCTCCACGACGGCGTCACGGACGCGAGCGTCATGGCGCAGTTCTACGCGCAGCTCCAGTCGCCTGCAGTGCTCCGCGACGGCGCGTTCATTGTCGAAATGGGGCAGCAGATCGTCGACTTGGACATCCAAGCGCACGCAGATAGCGTGTTCAAGCGCTGCGACTTGCTCACGGGCATGCTCGCAACGATGGACTTGAGTGCGCTGACGCCCGAGTGCCGCGAGATCGTCGACGAAGTCACGCTCTACCTCCTCGGCTTTCTAAAGAGCAGTCAAGCCAACCCTGTCGACACAGCCTTTGTGCCCAAGATCCTCGCGTTCCTGACGCTCCAAGCGGTGTGTGACGCGCGCCGCCCAGCGCTCAAGCAGCACGGCGTCGTGTCGACGATCGTCGCGCTGCTCGAGGACGAAAAGACCGCCGCAGAGCCGTCGGTCGAGGTCGTTGTGGCGGCACAGCGCTTGCTCAAAGCGCTCTGTATGGACGACATGGCGTCGCTCGTTGCTGCAAACGGCGTCGATACGCTCGTTGCGATCCTCAGCAGCAGCAGCGCTGCGACGGATGCGACCGACGTCCTTGCGCTCTTTGACACGATCGTGCGCTCCGGACCTACTGGCAAGCGCGCGCTCATGGACTCGCCTGCTGTCCTCGCGTGTCTCGAGCAGATGCTTGCGCGTCTCATGAGCGACAGCGACGACGCCAGCGCATTCACCGACGCTCTCGTTGCGAACGACCTCGAGCGCGTCCACGCTGCGAGCGACGTGTGTGCGCTCCTGTTCAGTCTCAGCCGCGCGCGCGCGTACCGCGAGCAAGTGCTGCAAACGTCGGCGCTCGTGCCGTTCGTCCTCACGTTCCTCGACTGGCTCGCGCGCCACTTGGACGCAACGACGAGTCTCGAGTCGAAAGCCACGCGCGTCCTCACGCGCGGACTCGCGTTCCTCGAAGCCGCAGTGGTCTCCGAGGAGCACGCAGTGCGGTCCGAGCTCGAGCGTACTGACGTCTACCGCCGCGTCTGGCGCGTGTACCTCGAGACGCTCCGAGCGTTCACGAGTGGCCACACAAACTGCGAGCTCTTCATCGTCGCGTGCGAAGCAATTGGGTCGTTTGTGGTCAACAAACGCGCGCTCGCGGCGCTCGAACCGACAGAACTCGCAGAACTTGACGCGATCCTCGCGCTCCAGGGCTTTGCAGCGCTCGAGAGCGCATTGTTCTCGCGCGACTGCGCCGTTGCGATGCTCGAGCTCGTGCTTCCGCTCTTGGCTCTCGACGACGACAGTGCGCCATCAACTACTGCGGCGGCAGAGCACGCGTCTGGGAAGCTCGGCTGGGTCACCGAGCTGCTCGTGCACGTCCTGATCACAACGACCGCAGGGCCTGACAACGGCGACGTCGCGACGGTGCTGCTGCTCGTGAACCGCTTCTGCAAGACGTCGGCGCTCCGATCGAGCGTCGTGGAGCACAGTGCGTACGCGCAAGTGGTCGAGACGCTCAGTCGCTTTGCGCGCGACAACACGTGGCGCGCACACCGCCGGTACGCTGCGAATGCGCTCGCGCTCTTGGGCGAAGACGACGCGCTCGACAATGCGTTGGCAGGCGTGTTTGCCGGTGATAGCCACCACCACTCGACGACGGCGGCGCACAGCGACAGTGCGTTTGCAATGCGGTGCGTTCACTGCCGACAGGTCGTGCACGTCCCACGTTCAGCGAACGCCTGCACTTTGCCGTGTCCATTCTGCCAGAAACCGGTCGCCGACGCAGTCAACGGCTCCACGGCGTCGCTCTCGGAGCTCCCGAGCGTGAGTGAAGTCGACGACGATGGCGACGCCAGCGACGCGCGCAAGCGAACAGACAGCGCGCAGGAGATCAACTGCCAGAACTGCTCAAAGCTCATCACGCTGCCGGATGGCATCGACTCGACCGAGTTTGCGTGTCCGTACTGCTTCCAAGCGCCGACGATCAGCAAGATGCCGTCGATGGAAGGCGCCGCTGCGTCGTCCTCGCCGCCGCCACCAGCAGTAGCACCAAACGGCGTCCGTACGAGTCCAAGCAGCAGCGTTGCGAGTGCACCGAGTCTCGACGTGCGCGACACAAAGGTCGTGAGCTGCGGCCACTGCAGCAAACACTTGATCGTCAAGAACGGCGCGTCGGCGGTCAAGTGTCCGTCGTGCCAAGGCGTCTCGAAGCTCTCGACGACAACAAGTACGTAGCTCCTTGACTGGAAGAGATGGCTATCTGTCTGGATGAGAGGACTCACGACAGTGTGTCTCCTCTCTCTGTGTGTGAATGACCAGCGCAAGAGATGATGCGGTGCCAGAACTGCAACACGCTGCTGAGTCTCCCAGCTGGCGCGCGTGCGTACAAGTGCATGAAGTGCATGCACACGACGCGGCTGTCGTGAGTGTGTTGACAGACAAAGATGAAGATGAAGAGACCAAAGGGAGTAGTACGTCGTCGCTGCGAGTGTTCGTGCCTCTTGGCGCATGGATGTAGTCGTGCAGTAGTACTTGGTAGTCGTAGCTGTGAAGACGAAGGAGAAGGATAGGAAGAAGACCTACCGACCTGTCGAAGGAGAAGGATAGGAAGAAGACCTACCGACCTGTCGTGCGATGCGTCTCTCTCTGTCTGGGGCTCTCTTTCTCGCTCTTGGCCAACTGAATGCCTCGCACACAGGAGCGAGCTGCACTGATAGACCGACTCAAGAGCTCGTCGAATCCATGAGCTCGAGCAAGTCGTCGTCGCTTGGACCGCCTTTGCCTTCGTGCCGCGCGTCGTCGAGCTTGAGTTCGCCGAGAATGAGCTCCGCCGTGCTCTTGCAGTCGCTCGATGCGTCGATCCAGATCGTCGGGACGGCTTTGCGACTCTCATCGTCGTCGTCGTCGTCATCGCCATCAGTGCCTTTCGACCGCGCGAGGTCGTCAGGGAAAAGGTTGATCTTGAACGCTTTGTTCTCGCCTTCGACGTCTTTCACAGTCGACCCGAGCAAGTCGGCGAGGAGGTTGAGTCCGTCCGATGCTGTGGCTTTAAAGAGCTTCTGGTGCTTACGGTGGTCGCCTCCGCTTGCGCCGCCGCGCTTGGCGTCAGCGATCGTGTCCTTTGTCGACCGCGCGAGGCGACTGCCGCTCTTGCTGTCGCTCTCGTACATGTTGAAGCCGAGGTGGCTGTTGATCTGCTCGCGCTCGAGGATGTGGACCTTTGGCGCATCGATCGCGCCGTCCGCGCTCGCGATCTGGAACTTCTCCTCTTCATCCGGGTTCCCGTCGTCGTCAAAGTACCGCACCGTACCAGGCACGCGACCGCCCGAAGCTGTGAACCCGTCGGCGCGGATCGCGAGCGTGCCGTCCATGCCCTGGATGCCGCTCTGGAGGAAGAGCGAGACTTTGATGCGCGTGTCTTGGAAGAAGCGACAGAGGTACTGACGCAGCAAGTAGAAGTCTGCAGAGCTCATGGCTCCAAACGTCTAGGACACGTACAAGCAAGGAAGAGGCATTCGAGCGTTAGCAACTCGATCGTGTGGCACTGCACCCCAAGCAAACATACCTGCGATGTCAATAGCACAGTCTCATCGACGAGGTGCTTGACGTCGTCAGCGTCAATGAGGTTCTTGATGTTCACGAGGTGGTTCATTGTCACTTGCACGAGCTCGTCCGCGGACGAGCACGAGAGCACTTGGTACTTGAAGCCCATGCGCATCAAGTCGTAGAGCTACAAGCGCATTCGTCAGTCACGTGAGACTCGTTCGTGTGTCAAGACAAAACAGTTGAATCGATAGACAGCACTGGTGCAAAAGTCAACGCACCTTGTCCATGCTGTTCGTGTTGAGCCGCATGATGGACGAATGCGCGAGGCGATCAAAGATCTGGCGCGTCGAGACGTTCGAGTACATGTGGTGCGGCTTGAAGAGCTCGGTCATGAACTTTTCATTGTGCATCGTCTTGACGATGTCTTCGAGCACTGGATTGAGAGAGCATACGCCCAAACACACGATCGCGTTACTAAATGCCCACCTATGAGCACGTAGACGGTCGCTCGCACCTTTCGAGCTCTTGTCGCGCGGGATGTTCTGCGCCTTGAGGCGCTGGTCGAGGACGTAGATCATCTCGGCGCCCATGTTCACGATCAGCATCGGCATTGTCATGAGCGAGCCCACCATCATGGCGCTAGTGTGTGTCGTCTGGTTCGAGCAATGCGCGACGACGACGACGCAAGCCAGTCGACGCAGACGACTCCAAATGTGTCGAGTCATGTGTCCTTTCAAGATCTATCTGTACTTGAGTTTTGATAGGAAAGCTGATGCATTCTTTACTTGCAGTTGTATTGCACTGATACACACTTTCTCAAAGCAGCGATTGCTCGAAACTGCTCGTGATAACACTCTTTGCAATAACACAATCGTATGTTCAAATACAAAATATTATACAAAGCTACTATTACATTGTTTTTCAACAAAGAATGACCTTTTGAGCTCATTGCGATCCACACCAGCCGCCGCGATGATGGAGACGATGCGCGAGTTGCGCGCGCTCCTGGCGCTCGCGCTACCAGGGACAGTCTCGACGTACTGCTTCTTTGCGATCTCGATCACGGAGCTGAGCGTCATGGGCCACCTTGGCGTCGAGCAGCTCGCAGCTGTGGCGTACGCGCAGATGTCGCTCGACTTCTCGACGCTCGTGTTCATGCAGGGCTTGAACGCCGGCATGAACGCACTCTGCTCACAGGCGTTCGGTGCAAAGAACTACCATCTACTCGGCGAGTACGCACTGCTTACGACGTTTGCACTGACTGTCATGTGCGGTCCCATGGCGCTGCTCTGGTGGTACCTAGGCGACTTGCTCGCACTCGCTGGCGTCACGCCAGCCGTCGCTGCGTATGCGCGGACGTACTGCCGCCTGTCGATTCTTTGGCTCTGGCCACGGAGCGTCTTCCAGGTCTTTGCGACGTTCTACCAAGCGCAGCAGCTCATTGTCCCAACGACGATCACAAACGTCTTTGCGGTCGCACTCAACTTTGTCCTCGCAATGGGCTTCACATACGGCCGCTTTGGGCTCCCGTGTCTCGGCTTCATTGGCTGTCCGCTCGGTACTGCACTGGCACTGTCACTGCGCTTGGTAGTCTATCTACTGTACATGAACGTGTACAAGCAGCACCACCGGCGCTGCGCCTGGCGCTGGGACTGGCGCTTCCTCGACGCCCGCGTGTTCCGGAACCTCGTCGCGGTCGGACTGCCGCTCGCTGCTGGCAATCTCTTTGAGAACGCACAGCTCACAACCATGGCGCTGTTTGCGAGTACGCTCGGCGACGTCCAGCTCGGTGCGCACAACTCAATGATGGAGCTGTTCTACTTTGCCACGAGTCCGATCTACGGTCTCATCAACGCCGCAGTCACGCGCATTGGCGTCCATCTTGGCGCTGGGAATCCACACGCAGCGCGGCTCGTGGCGCAGCTCTCAGCTGCTGGCATTGGAATCCTCACTGCTGCAAACAGCGCTGTAATCGTCGGCTATCGCAAGAACCTCGGCCGCATCTTCTCAGACAGTGCGCTCGTGATCGCGAGCTTTGCACAGATTTGTGCACTTGCAGCGCTCGCGTACCTCATCCTCGGCTTCTTCTACTACGCAATTGTACGTACACTCGTGCTCTGTCTGTCCATGCTTGCTCTGTCACTCATGTCTATTGTTGTTGTTGTTTGGCTCGTGTTGCCTTTGATAGATTGTCTTGCAAGCGCAAGCTCGACCAGCAGCAATCTCAATTGGCTTTGCTGCTGGCGCGTGGCTCGTTGGCATCCCGACAGCGTACTACCTCGGACTTGTGCGACCAAACCCGCCCGAGTTGCTCGGGATCTGGCTCGGCATGCTCTGTGGCTACGCCGTGACGTCTGCAATCGGCTTTTACGCTGCGTTCTTCCGCGCAAACTGGCGCGACGCTGCAACTCGCGCAGTTGAGCGCTCGCAGCTGCTCAAAGAGCCACTTGCAAGTCCAAATGAGCGCGAGCCATTGCTTAGAGCATAGACGACAAGTGAGCAAGTGAGCAAGTGAGCAAGTTGAAGCAAGAGAGCCAGGGCAAGAGCGAGAGCGAGAAGGCGCACGCACGTGTCCATTGATGATAGACACCCCAGAAAACGAAAGAAGGAGAGAGAGAGAGAGAGAGAGAGAGAGAGAGCAAGCGAAGAGAGAGACAGCCGCCCGAACAGGCGACCAAGCGCTCGAGCGACCACCATTGTCAGACACTAGGACAGCAGCATGTCGATGCTCATGCGGTTCGCCACAGGGCGCTGCGCATCCTCAGTGTCGCCGCGCTCCTTGTCGTCCGCTGCTGGTGGTTGTCGATGATGATCTGTCTGTACATCGCACGCCTCATCTGCTGGCAGCGTCGCTACGATGCCGCTATGCATGTCGTCCGCCATGCGCTGGAGCCGCTCGCCAGTGCTTGTCTCCAAGACCATGCTGGAGCCATCGAGACGCGCGTGGTCCATGATCGCATTCACTTGCCGGAGACTCTGGAGAACGTCATTCAGCCCCGAGACAAAGTCGATCTCAGTATCGTGCCGCACGATCGTGCGCGCGCGGCTAAAGTAGAACCGCGTTTCGCACGGATACGCGAGCTCGCAGCCAATGAGCTGCTGCACGAGCACTTCGTCTGTGAGCGTGTGCGGGAACATCACAGCGAGCGTCTCGCGCGACACGCGCACGCGCACGCGCGACGTCGAGACAATGATCGGGAGCTCGCTGTTCGCGTCGGACGACTGCAGTTCGTGGAGCTTTGGCGCGTCGACGCACACGTGCGCGTGGAAGAGCGTGTACGCGAGCCACTGCTGGATGAACGCGTCGCGGCCGCGCACTGGCGTCGACCCGACGCGCACGTGCGCATCAACGATCGAGTGCAAGAACACGAGCTTGTCGCGCGCTGAGAGCGCAGCACGAGGCGTTTCGCGGCCAATGCCGTGCTTTGTCATCGCGTGGTACTGTGCGACCATGCCCATGAGACTGCTCGCAGCGTCGACGCGCGTCGTGAGGCGCTGCGCCTGCACGATCTCGCGCACCGTGCGCAAGTTCACGATCTCTTGGCGCAAGAAGTTCACGTCGAGCTTGAGCGACTCGACCGATGAGCGCTCGAGGTCGCGTCGTAGTCGCTGCGTTGCGAGGTACTTTTTCTTTGGGAGCTTGCGTTCTTCCATGACCTGCTCGGCATGGTAGAGCCGTCGCGTCGATCGCGGCATTGGACGTGCACGCGCTGGCGCTCGTGCTGCTCCTGCTGCTGCTGTGGTGCTAGCTGCTGGTTGTGGTCGTGAAGCATACGGCGCGCTGCTGAGTCGCGCGATCACGGCGTCCTCGCGCGCATTGCGGAGGAGGCGGTCGCCCATACTCGCTCGCAGCCGCTTCGTGCTCACGCGCTGTGTTTGTTGCTCGAGTTGGTGTTGATTCGATGAAGATGGGTGTGTGTGATCCCTTGTTTGTGTCACTAGCTGAAATCGAAAAGGTCCGCGCTGGGGTGCAGAGCCGCGGGAGTGACGAAATTAAAGGAGCCGCTCATGGACTTTGATTCCACAAGCCGACCAAGCAAGTGCTCGCTCATGGACAGCATGAACCACGACGACATCGAGGACATCGAGGTCAACGTTCTGTCAACGGTTGTGGCTGCCGATGGGAGCAATAGCGTCGCACTTGGACAGCTGGAATTGCCATTCGCTTGAAGCGACCTCGCGAGCGCGGGTCTGGAGCATTGCTGAGCGATGACACTTCAGCAGCAACGACATTTCGCCAGCCTTCGTTGATAGCCGCGAGTGAGTGAGACGTCGTTCGCATGTACTGCTACGTCTGAGTATGCGCACGCAAATCCTCGCAGTTTGTTGACTGTTGTGAAAGACGACGCATGCGTGGTGCCAGTGCTCTCTCACACACACTCATCGCAAAGGACTTGGTGGATCCGATCTGATCACACCTCGGGCTGGAGCGACCTCAGCTTCAACAGCAGCGAGCGCCTGCACATGCGGACACATCAGCGACAGCAAGCGGATACGAGGGACCTCACGACAGCAGCAGCGCGGCGCGAAACGTTCGGTGAGTGTATGGTGCGCACACTGGATCGTCAAAGCAGGACGTAGGACCTCGCACGCAACAACAAATGGAGCGGCAACCGAGGCTGCAAGTGCTTGCTTGCTGACGACGTTCGCCCGCGCCGGATGCTTTCTCGGTGCCGCCAGCACCGCGCCAGTCAAGCACACTCACACACGAGACACACGAGACACTTGAGGCAATCGTGCTTTGAAATCCGAGCGCTTGATGCAATCACGCGCGTGCTCAAGAGAGTGAGAGACCTCGCATCGCACGTCCATCGTGGTCGAGTGCTCGGATCGAGTGCTCGATCGGGTGTCTCTCCGGATCGATACAATTGATCACACACACGCTCGCTCGCGACGAGACCGCACGCACTCGTCCAGCGCTGCTGCTGCTCGAGCGCATTGCCATCCTTGCCATCGAGCGAGCGCAGGTGCAGCGTCGCGTGGTCGTGTGGTGAGCGGTCCCTGCAGTCGGTGCCTTTACAGACCGCAATGCTAGTTGTCTCGCTCGCTTGCTGCTCGAATTATGGAGCGTGCACGCTTCGGAGCGGTCAGACTGCGCATCGAATCGCATGGCGGCCGGTAGCGCCATGGACCAAGCGAGCAAGCAAGCAACCCCGGTCGCCGCAGGTGGTGTGTGTGTCCGACGGACGGCAAGCATGTGTGTGAGTGCAGACCTGGTTTCGCCTGGTTCGCACCGCGAGCAGCCCTGGATGACCACAGCGCCGTGATGATGCAAGCACCATCTGCGATAGAGCGAGCGAGGGGTGGCGAGTCTCTGCGCGCGTGACGGCATCGCAGCGCGAACTTAGCTGACATGTGTGTGCATGAGGCGGCGAGCGCTGCCTCGAGCTGTCGCGACCACTGCAGTCTCCTCAGCACCGTCGAGTGTGCTGCAACGCTGGCTATTGCTGCTGCGAATGCGAGGTACTTGTTTGAGTGAGAGAACAGAACGGCGACCACGCACGCAAGCGCGCCGCTTGGTGCGCACAGGTTTGCGCGGTTTGCTTGCCTTGTTTGGCAATGAGCAACAAACGAGGAGGTCCACACAACCAAACAGGTACAGGTGCCGGTTGGATGTTGCATGTTGCCTGGAATAAGATGCAAAAGTGCAGTCGTTCGTGTCGTCGTCTTTTGTTGCAGTCGCGCTCCGATTTGTTGCCGCGTGCAAGTGCCTTGCTGGCTCGCACTTGCCATTGTGAGTGTGTCGTCGTCGCTACTTTGCTTATCATGAGAGCTCGTGGAGCTGACCTCATAGGCGCTGCTGTAACGCTTTCAGCGACTGACTTCTTCGAGCTGGTGTCGAAGCGCGTCGTGCTTCATGCTACTGCGAACCTGCGTTCGCTGACCAATAGGGTCAGAGCAGACCAAGACTCGTGCGTGGTCATGCGTGGTCCGGATGTCGTCATAGAGCGAGATGACTGCTCGTGTGTGCGCCGTGGGACCATGGCGTCATGGCGTCGATTGTCGTCAGGCGACCACCGGCGCCGTTTGCTTGCGTCCATGCCTGTGTGGTTTGCTTGCACAGCAGGCAGGCACGTCGTCGCGAGCACCAGCACCACCAGCACCACAGGAGCATCAAGCCCGACGCACGCGGGAGCGTGATTTGAACGAGTGCACTCACCAGCAGTGTGCTCGTATCGATCGATTCGCAACCGACCAGCGAGTCTCGGAGGTGCTGGAGCTGTGATGGCAATTGAAAGCATCGCGATGGTCGTCGTCGTCGCCGTCTGCATGCTACCCGCAAATCCTGTGCGCCGTGCGCCAGGTGGTGGTGTCCTTGCCTCGACCGATTGCTTGGTGCTTGGGCGACAACGGTGGACACTGCTTATTGTCCAGCAAGTCGAGTGTGCATGTGTGTTGGAAGCACTACTCCTGCTTCTGCTCCTGCTCCTGGCCATTGATCGCTCAGCATGGTCCATCGGAGCATCGGAGCATGTGAGCGATGGATTTTCGTGTGTTGTGCGCGAGCCACACACGCGCGCTGGTCACTCGGTCCTGGTCATGGACGTGAGTATGTGGTCATGGCGGGCGGCATGTCGCGAGGAAGCCTCGCTGGCCAGCGAGCGCTGGACCGAGGACCAGCAAGCATGAAGCAGAGCGCGATGTCAGACACATACGACACCTTGCGTCTCTGCAGCAATGCTGTAAACACCTGGCGATGGCGTCAAGATCGCGTGGCAAGACAGCGCGCATGCAAGCAAGGTGCGCAGTCGAGAGCTGGTTGTACACTTGCGCAACGTATGCTGGTCGACACGAGCACGATCGCGATAGTGCGATAAACAAGGGAGTAATACAATTGTGGCGTGGTGCACACAAGTGAGTTAGCTCGGCTACGGCTGTCATCGATAGTGCGGTTTCGGTACAGCATACAAAATTGAAATGTGCGCGCGTCGCAGAGTGTAGAAAATCTATAGCACGAAGCGGTCCAATCGATCATCCCACTCTCTGGATCGAACACCAGGTCGAAAGCGAAGTGAGGGCTCGGGCAACCTGCTGGCCTTTTTGCTGAGCTCGAGCTGAGCTCAAGTGAGCTCGAAGCGCTTCATTCATTCCCGTTCTTGACTGGTGTGAGCCAAGTGATCATCATCGGCAGCACTCCACAGCAGCAACACCTGACAGGAGCACTCGCACACACAGCAGCAGCAATGGACATCACAGTGCGCGTCGAGGTGCAGTACGTCGCGCCCGAGCACGCGCTCATTCGCGACGTCCTTCAGATGTTCCGCACGCCGGCGTGGGTGCGCTTCATGGTGCGCTACATCTCGCCGCACCTCAAGAACGCAGCACCAGCGGACAAGTCGGTCGTCGATAGCCTCGAGGCGTGGAAGCTCCGCAGCAGCAGCAGCAGCGATAGCAGCACCACTTCACCTACAGCAGCGACAACAGCAGATACGTACTCGCCATGCGTCATTTGCATGAGCGACGTCTGCAGCACGACGACGACGACGACACATGACAGCAGCACTAGCAGCAACAGCAGCAGTGACGCGGTGCAGCTGCCGTGCGGTCACTGCTTCCACCACGGGTGCATCCAGTCGTGGCTCAAGCTCCGGAGCACGTGTCCGAGCTGCCGGTTCCAGTTCCGCAAAGCGTTCTCCGGGAGCTACGCTGTCAAGACGCTCAACTCGGCGCTGCTACTCAAGCCCGAGCACCGGTTTTTGGCGAAAGAGGACATCCTGAACACCGGCGTGGGCAAAGAGACTGTGCGCGCAGTCGTGAACGTGACGCTGAGCCAGATCGCGTCGCAGGCAAAGCGCAGTCAGTACCCGTGCGTGCTCAACGCGCTCATGATGCACTCGAACGGCGAGAGCTTCTCGGAAGTCGTCGCAGTCGACAAGAGCGCAGTCGACAGTCCTGCAGCTGCACCAGCGCGCGCAGTCGAAGCATTGTCGCCTTCGTTGTCGCCATCGGCATCATCGTCGTCGTCGTCGGCTGTTGGGATGGTGCGGTCTGCAGCTGCGCTGTTTGCAAGTGGTTCGTCTGCTACAGCAGCTGCAGCCGTCGCAAGTGCAAGCAGTGCGTTCGAGCACGAGGACGAGTGCCGGAGCAAGCGCGTTCGCGTGCACTAGAGACTCGCCTCCCGTCGTCGTCTGTACAACTAAGTATTTCGTCACGCATGCTCGCGCTAGCAAGCGAGTAGGCGTGCAGCAGTAAACTAACTATCGCATCAACAAGCAACAACTTTGCAACTCTTTGCCAAGACTTGCTGCTTGCCATGACTTGCATGCATGGGCGTGTTGGTTGTTTGCACGGACGGATGAGTGCGCTTGCTCGTGGTGTCGCTTACAGCCGCGACCGCGCCGCAAATCCTCGCCGTGTTCTCTTGGCGTGTGCGTTCGCATTCAAAGGTCATGCTGGCGAGGGATCCGATAGTACACCTTAGTGCAAGACGGCCTGGGGCGATCATGGGGAACGCGATCAATCGAGCGAACAATCGAGGCTGAGGCGCCACCCCATTGCGGACAACAGCGCTACACATTCCACAACACCAGCAATACCATGCTGCTGCTGCTGCTGCGAGCCCTCAAGCCAGCAGCGAGCGCTCGCGCACCGCGTCGAGTCGAACGAGGTCCACGCAATGATTGCCACACCAGACGACACACGACAAAGACCGCTTCAAGCGCTGACGCCCATGAGACATTGCCGCCGCGCTGCTGTGCAATCAGACTGGGCTCTGTACGCCGCGCGCTGACCCGAGTGCCAGTCAGTCTCGAGGGGGGACCTTCATGAGCCTAGAGCATGTTGGAGCGCTCGTGGTCTTTGGTCTCGCTCGTCCTCATGTGAATCAAGTGCATGCTCGTATGTAGCTCGCACGACGATAAGCACGACGGAGAACCGAGAAGAACGCGTGAACATGCGCATGCGTGCGGTCGTCGATATCGAAGCGCTGGCTGGCTGGATGGATGGATGATCGAGTCGATCGAGGACCTCGAGCGACAATAAGTACGCACGTGCGCACTTAGTCAGGTCATCCGTTTCGATGCAAGCGTTGCACAATCGAAAGCTACCATACAAACGCAAGTGTGCGAGTCGAATAGTCAGACAGACTGACGTCAGCAGCGTCTGGATGGCTCCATTTTTCGCACTTGGTGTCGCCACACCACATTGCGAGGATGTCGAGGTGGTGGCGACGCCACTGCTGCTCGTAGTAAGCGCTGCTCGAGCAACTTGGACACCTCGAGCACCCTCGACTCGAGTGCATGAAGCAGCGGTCCTCACACACACGCACATTCGCACGCAAGCATAATAGAACACTCGGTTCAACGATAGAGAGAGAGACCTCCGACCGCCATACAGAACCACAGCACTGGACACTTGGACCGCGGCGCGGGATCGAGGCTTGGCGGCGTCCAAAGCGCAAGGATGTCGTGTCCCAGAAGCACTCATGGTGTACATGCGCTCTATTGGCACTGAAACTGAGCAGCTCTTGGCGTCCTAATGCCGCGCGACCGACATCCTTGAGCGCACACGACTTGAGAGCTCCAAGTCCTCGACGCGCCTTGAAAGACTCCAAGTCCTTCTCAAGTCTCGATCTCGCTCATGCTCGTACTCGCACTCAACACTCAGCGTTCTTTAGCACTCCTGATCACTCACTGTCATCAGCTCTCACTATGCATTCATTCGCATGATCAACCATGTTGAGATCGTATCATCAAATATCTTCCGCTGCACACGAGGCAACATCGTAGTAGCTCACACTACTTTGCTGCTGCTGCTGGCAGTGGCGTCGTGCTGCCGCCAAAGTGCGGCTGCAAGTGGCGCTCGTCAAACTCGTTCCATGTGTCGCGAATCCAAGTCGCTTCGTGCTCCGACTCGGCAGACAGCAGCGGCGAACTCTCGGACACTCTATCGAATCCACCGCTCCTGTTAGTCTCGAAGCACATCAAGCAAGAGCACGCGCGTCTAGGCAATGCGCACGCGTACCTCGTGCCATCACTGAACGACAAACGGTGGCGCTCGTGTGCGTGCTCTTCGCACTTGTGTGCAAGTCCGAGCAAGTGCAGCAGCGGTCGTGTCGCCATCGTGAAGAGCTGTGCCCACGCATCGCAAGAGAAGCTACATCGTGAGTACGAGTACATCTCATGGTCAACAGCACTGGCGCGCTGCACAAACTCAAGGCGTCTGTGACGTACAATCGTGGTCGTGAGCACAGTGAAGATCGTCGAGCTGCGGATGATCGCAGCATGGTTCGAGCCGCTGATGTTCTTCACATTGAGCGAGAGCGCGAATGCGATCGCGCCACGGAGCCCAGAGAACCAGATCACGAGCATATACTTGAACGGGATCGCGCGCACGCGCCAGAGGTTCGCGACGTAGCAGAGCGGAAACGTCACGAATGCGCGCGCGACAAGGCAGACGCCAAAGCTCACGAACGTGAAGCGCCAGTCCCACTCAAACGTGTCCGAGTCTAGCGTGTGCATTCATTTGGACAGAGCAAGAGACGAGTGTCAGTGCGCAGTCGACGCCAGCATGGCGCCACCACGAGCAGCAGTAGTTGATGCTCGAGCACGTACATGCGAAGAGACTCACGCCGAGGTAGAGGAACAAAAAGTTCTCCGAGAGGAACGAGATCGTCGACAGGAGATGCCGGAACGTCGTAGCACTGGCGCGCGAGATGCTGTAGAGATGGTAGTGCCGGATGAATGCGCCACTGAAGAAGACAGCGAGGTGACCGCTCAACTGGAAGAACTCGCCAGCCAAGTAGCTCGCGTACGCAAAGAGCAGGAGGATCGAGACCTCGTACGCTTGGTGCTGCCGGAGCTGCTCGTCAGATTGCTACACGAGAAGCAGAGACAGAGACACTGTGGTGTCAGCCTACAGACTCTCATATCCAACGAAGCGGCGTCGGTACGCACATACAGGTCTACTCACACGAAGCAAGTACGCTGACGAGTAGCCGACGAGTGCAGCGAGCACGAGCGAGCCAACGCCGATGCCAATCAGCTCGCCGAGTAGAGTCAATGCATTCGCGAAGCTCGCCTCAGTGTCGCCGTTCTGCACGCGCATCTCGCACAGATTGAAGATCGCGATCACGATCGCGTTGTTCAGCGAGCGCTCGCCAAAGATCAGCTCCGGGATCAATGGCGGTACGTGGCTCTTCCGGAGCACGAGCTGCGTCGCGATCGGGTCGATGGCTGATATGAGCGAGCCATACAGCATCGCTTCCGCTGGCGTGAACTCGGTCGCAAGCAGCAGCGGCGTCTGGCCGAGCCAGAAGATCAGTGTACCTGTGAGGCACGACGCAATGATCGTGCCAACGACACCGAGCAAGAAGATGTCCCAGAAGTTCGCAAAGAAGCCGCGGTGCTGCGTATTGAAGCCTGCTTCGAGGATGATCGGCGGCAAGAGGCCAAAGAACAGGATCTGTGGGTCGAGTCCAATGTCGGTCGCGCGCTGCAGCAAGCCGAATACGAAGGCAAGCACGCATACGTGAGGACTCTGCAGATGAGATTGCCACGAATGAGTTTGAGCGTCGTACCGCTTTCGAGATCGACGAGAGCACGAGTCCAAAGCCAACACCAAGGACGATCGCCCACGCAGCAGTCGACAAAAACGGTGCGTTCTTGCGGCGATCGATGCGGTACGCAATGTTCACGATCACGAGCTCCAAGAGCGCACAGATGAGTAGCTCGCCGCCAGTCCACTGCTGGCGCTTGAGGTCGTCCATGCTGATACTGATAGCAGCGGAAGTCACTTCGTGTTTCGCCGCACAAAGTCTGAGTGAGCAGCAGAGGAAGTCGCGTGATTGAGAGATCGCACAGTTAGTGTCTGAGACGAGGTGTACGAACCAAGAGAGCCTAGAAGAGACCATTCATTATCCGAATGGCATCGACGACTGCGCCGGAAGACGCGCAGCAATGGACTGGTCGCCACCTGCTCGCTGCAGCGCTCGTGCAGCTCGTGCTCGTGCACGTTGCGTACCGCATCGACCGAAGCAAGTCTGTGCCGTACCTCTCGACCGCATCGTGGGCGATCCTACTCGGCATGGCGGTGCGTGGCGCTACTGTGAACAAAGCCCTACACGAAACACCTCTGCGCTGACGTTCTCTTTCTCTATGTCTCGTAGTTTGGAGCGCTGCTGCTGCTCGTGTCGAAGAAGCAAGCGAGCAGTGTCGGACTCGACCCACAGATCCTGTTCTTTGGTTTGTTGCCACCGATCATTCTTGAAGCAGGCTTCAGTACGCAGCGCAGAGGCTTCTTCTCGAACTTCTGGTCGATCCTGTTGCTCGCGATCGTCGGCACTGCTGTCGCAACGCTCGTGACAGCAGCAGGTCTGCTCTGGCTGAGCCGCCACGTCGATGCAATGACAGCGCTCGAGCCAGCGGAAGCGTTGCTCTACAGCTCGCTCATTTCGGCCATCGACCCCGTGTCGACGCTCGTGGTGCTCAAGAAGAGCCGCGCACCACCACTGCTGTTCAACCTGCTCTTTGGCGAGAGCGTGATCAACGACGCAGTCGCGATCGTGCTCACAGGGCTGTTTCAGCGATCCGTGCTGGCGCAAGACGCGTCGCCACTGACGTGGCAATCAGCTGGTGAGCTCGCAGGCGAGCTCATTGGCATTGGCGTTGGCTCGGTCGCGCTGTCTGCTGCGATCTGTCTCGCATCGGCGTATGTACTCAAGGTATGTGTCGAGATGATCACAGACTGCTATGGAGAGCGAGACTGCGTACTCACAGACCTACGCGGTATGCGTCTCTCGGCTCTGTTGATATGGTAATGCAGCGATCGGACGCTGCTCTGAAGCAGTACCCAGCGTACGAGACGTCGATCATCCTTGTATCCGCGTATGCGAGCTACGTCGCAGGCGAGAGCTTTGAGCTCAGCGGTCTCCTTGCGATCTTCTTCAGCGGTGTGTTCATCCGGCACTACCACATGTACAGCCTCTCGAAAGCGAGCGCTTTGACGTTCACGCACTTGCTCTCGACGCTCGCGTTCCTCGCTGAGAACTTCATCTACATCTACCTCGGCGTCAGCGTGTTTGCCTGTACGTACAGTCAACTACATATCGCTGCTGCTGCTTGTGGTTGCAGTTGACACCTCCGTCGCTTGACACTCACACATGTACGCTCTCTCTTGTATGGCGTGACGATCATGACGACACAGTCTCGCACAGCTTTGAGTGGGACTGGCACTTCATCGGCGCAAGCTTCGCGGTGTGTCTCTTTGCGCGCGCACTCAACACGTTCCCGCTCTGCACACTCGCGAATGTGTGCTGGC
The DNA here is from genome assembly GCA_023333795.1 of Globisporangium rhizosaccharum. Taxonomy (NCBI): domain Eukaryota; phylum Oomycota; class Peronosporomycetes; order Pythiales; family Pythiaceae; genus Globisporangium; species Globisporangium rhizosaccharum. Next base: position 31,845 of record JAASFN010000075.1, read on the forward strand.
GCCGTGATCCGATCCCGTTCTCGTACATGCTCGTGATCTGGTTCTCGGGCCTCCGCGGCTCGATCGCGTTTGCACTTGCGCTCAACGTGCGCACTCTGTCGGAGCACCACGCAAACGTCCTGCGCGCATCGACGCTCTTTACTGTGCTCTCGACGACGGTTGTACGTTGCAGCAGAGTGGATGGAGTTGTCTGTACATCTGTGACTGCCCGAGTCTCAACGAGATGCTGTTGTGTGTGCATGTGTGTGCAGCTCTTTGGTATGGCGACAGGACCGCTCGTTCGCGTGCTTCAGCTCAGCAAGCACGCGCATCATCACCAGAGTTACACCCGACCACGCAGTGTGAGCAGCGAAGAAGCGACTGCACTCGTTGCAGCCGGTGATCCCGACCTCCTCGAGTACGGCAGTGCGCGCGAGCTCTGGGTCACGCTCGACGACAAGTGCCTCAAACCGCTCTTTGGCGGCAAACGTCGACAGCAGCGAGGAAGTGACACACGAGCATGACCATTGCAAAGCTGGTCAATGGGTTCACATAAACTTTACACTTTTTGTGTTTTCAATACTATTTACCCAAATAATGTCATAACACTAAATTAGAGACAAGCGGAAAGACATTCCTAATTTAGGGCTTCGCTCAAAAATGGATGTCCAAACTGTTACTACATTCAGGAAAAGTGGATATAATAGTATTGTCTGATCTATAATAAGTGGGCAAAATCGAAATTTGACTTGAAGTCTGTATCGACAATCATGATTGTTCGTCTGCGGTGATTTATGCATAAAGAATCACCACTGCAGACGAACAATCGGATGAAATGTCATCTTTTCCATGTTAAGAGGAAGTGCGAATGACCTCGTCGAACTGGACGATGAGTGTGTCGAAGAGACGATACAACGCTTTCGCAATATAAATTTCGACCAATAACATTCCATTTTGATCGTTCATCAAGTCTACAAGCGCCCATGGTCTCGCGTTGCGGCTGTATGTGTCAGTGAAATGCCGAAAGGATTTGGCCACTCCAGCCAAGACCTTGTGTTGTCGCAGAAGCAAAGTAGTCCACATCAATCTTAGGAGCAAGTACAAATTGATGTAGACAATTGGCAAGCATATTTCGCTAAAAAGCGCACGACGGTCGATTAGATTGGATGATGGCCCGTTTACAACACATCAGCACTTGCTCGGTAATGTGTATACTCCACAGCAACAACACGACGCTCTGGCGCTGCAGATGGCAGACGTAGATCCACAGTTTAAGCTCGCACAGAGTGACACGGGAATACGACGTCCTCGCATCACGATTTCTGCTTAGGCCGTACAAAACACATGCGCAATGACTCGTCACGTGCCACTCGAGCATCGATACTCTGTAAGCAATCGCGCGAATCCTGAAGTAGATGAACGAGGGCTTCACGCACGACTAGCTGAGCTAGAGGTCTCGTTTGCAAACGAGCATGCAGGTAACGACACCACCATCTACAACGCGTCAGTGCTGGACACGCAAGAACTAGACCCCCTCCCAGATCCAGGCCCTAGTCTGCAGCACAGTGATGTGAGCGACCATTACGATCTCCTCGTGTACGAGGATGACGGCGCAGTAAGAGCGGCTGCTGACAGCACTCAAGAGTGTTCTATCGCAGCACTGCCGCCTGGAGTGTTCGCTCAGACGACGACCACATCCACCGCTAATGTGGCTACCAGCTCTTTGCCGCTCCAGCATCAGCCAATGAGTGTCACTTGAGTAGCAGAGGCGCTTCAACGAAATCTCAGCGAGCGCACCCCAGCGAGCGCAACCGCGCATACTCCACAGTTCCCACCCACCCAACGTTTGAACGGCTACCACTACCAACGCGACCGATGCATCCACTGCCGTGGAGATTTTTCGCCCACCCTCACGTTGTCGGCATCATGCGACCAACTGCGACGCAGGACACCTACAGAGAGCTGCAGCGCTTCGTCTCTCTTCTGCCGCTCTCAGAGTAAACTTTGTACATCGAAATGTACTAAATCACCGAGCCAGAGGTTTGGCTGCTTTGCTGACATTCGCTGACGCTGACGCTGATACTCTCTGATGCAGTCTGTCACTCCTGTAGATAGTTCGCGTACTCAACGTGATTGCTGAAAATGCGCAGGTGGTCGTGACGACGTGCCGAAAAGAAATGGAGAAGAAGGAGTCCTGTGTGCGGCAGCTCTCTGACAGCGCCAACGTGTTCTGTCAACACACTGGAAAGCTCATGCACCAGAAGGTTCACGATCTACTGTGCCTCGTATATGCTACTGTGTCTGCTGTGCTCACGACTCATTGTTCATGATTGTGTATGATGCTTCGCAGATCGTCACCATCGACGAGCGGCTCGTGCAATCGATTTTCGATGTGAAGTAAGGTAAGACCATCGTGTTACACTTGAAATCTTAACACTTAACACTTCAACCGCAAGTTAGCGTTCTTTCTCATTCGATGTTGCGGGTGGCAAGCCATTGCTGCTGTCAATCGGATAGGTGGGGTGTAGCGGCTGCCCTCGGGTTCTTTCCTGGCTGTTCGTCGGCAGAATCAGCGCTTGGATAGCGCCGCTCATCCGTCCAATACGCAGGAACGTATAGTTAAGAATGCTACCAGTGCATGTCAGAAGCGAAGCGGGCGGAAGAAAATCACGTTTCTTGAATTTGTTCCCAATAGGTGTGCATACAGTTATCACCTGCCAGCACATTCACAAATGCGCCATATTCAAGCAATCATGCTGTACGCATTTCAAGCAGCGATGCGAATGTGAATATGCAAAGCGCAACACTATCGCATACATTTTTCGAGATGTCTCTTCGTCAACAGTGTACAATTACTTTCAAACATATTCGCTTTTAGAACCCCATAGCTACGAATCGCGATTGACGCCAAGACGTCTTTCAATGAGAGAAACACAAGGATGGCAGAAAGTGAATTTGTAAGGATCGTTGTTCAAACGCGGATTGCAAAACGAGAGCGATTTTGAGTCGAATTGAGGTATCTATGCGCGTCGATACAGCTTGTAAAATCGAGTATGAGGCTAATATTGAAACTGACTGAGAAAGTCATTGACAGTCGTCGTGGCGACTGGAAATGAATAGACATTCTTAGACATGATCATAGATGTGATAGTACATGTTATGAAAATGGTCCAGTAGAGTGAGTATGTCTTTGGGGTGTGTTGGTCGTATCTTCCGTTCGTGTAAGGCGTATTTTGTATGGTGTTTCTGTGAAATGTACGACAATTTCATACAAGGTGACCAAACGCAGAGTGGATTTATACATTTGGTCAGAGTTACCACGTGTGTATAGAGTACAAGCACAACAAACATAACCCACCACAATGATCAAGATGGACAAGTAGTATTATCTTGAGGTGATTAGTGCAATCGATTTTCGATGTGAAATACTAACGTCGCGTTGAACAACCATGTACATATATTTTCAAAGATATTCGCCAGAAGGATTTGCAAATCAGCAAATGCAATTGGCCGAAGGCACGAGTGTATCAGACGTGTAAGTTTTGCGCTCATTCATTTGCTCACTCTTACCGCTTTGCTTGCGACCGATCGACGACACCGCCAATCGCGAAGAGCAGGTCATGCTCGTATCCAACCCGTTCTCACGCGCTACAGTTGCACGTGCCGCGAGCGCTTCTACGAAGACCTTGAACGGAGCGCGTGGCCGTTGATTTCAATGAGTATATCGACCATGCTAGGTTCTGGTACGATGTGCTTGAGTGCAGTGGCCGTAGCCTCACCGAACAGAAAGCGCTTGAAACGCCATTGCTGAAACGCTTGTTCATGGTTGAACACGAGCAGACGGTAGACACGCTCGAAGAAGTGCCTCAGACTCTCGAGCAGGACCATAATGCTGCTCGTCTTGAACGGTGGCATTGTGCCCTCGTCATTCGCTCATTCCGGCTCGTTCAGCTCGAGACACTTGAGCCAGTGCGTGTGATAGTGGAACAGGAACAGTAACACCGAGTGAAGGCTTCATGTGCTATCGCATGGCTGTTAAGCATTTTGATGTGTATGACGACGTGCTCGTGTCAGTCACATACTCCCTAAGTTTGTTCGCTATTTGCTTAAATCGCCTGAGAGTTCAAGCAAGTCGACGTTTCGCGTGTGCTGTCGAGTGAGGCACACCCAGACACGTTTGCGAGATCCTAGGCCAACCCACATACGTTTGCGAGATTTTCCATGACCGTCAACAAGCACAACCCACCTGCAGCGATGCCTTGATAGCTTGATTTTGCTTCGTGTGCTGTGGAATGTGAATGTGGGTACTATACACCAAACAAAACAAAACAGATTGCGCGCACAGTCATTATACTTTTACAACTGAGTCACTAACTTGCTAACCGAGGGTAAGAGTACAATGGGGCTTCAACGACAGGTTGATGATAGGTTCGAAGCAACTGCACGCAATCTCATTCAAGTCGTCGTGGAGGCCACGCATATCACCATTAATCATTACTGTGTGCGCTCGAGCTTCATGAGGATCCCGCAGCTGTACAAACCGTTCTTTGAACCATGCACATATTTGAAGCTGGCGTGACTCTAATGCGGCAAATCGCAGTTGGTGATCCTACTTCGGCAACTATCACATTGAATCGACAAGGGCGAGAGTGTATCAGCGATGTACAAACCTGTTCACGTCATGTCAAGCCTGTAGTTTATACGTACGTTCGTGCAATCTTCTTCTATACTCTCCTTTGTGCCTGATACCATGACATGACGTTGTAGTGATATGTTTTGTCTTCGCATTAGTCTTTGATTGCAACAAAGATGGTCAGTGGGTTCACATGATCAAGATGTACTTGAAGTAAAAATAGACCCTCTTCAAGTCGATTGAATAAGATGAAACGAGTTTGAAGGCTTTTTTGACAAGCAAGCAAACACTGCGCGACTTGAGCGATCGGTTCGTCATTCTCTCTCCCTCAACCACGGACGCGCCTTCATCACCGACAAGCAAAGCAAGACCGCGACTGCTACTACCATCACTAACGATGGCAGCGCTTGCTGAAGCTGCAGCCGCTGCGAGAGTCGAGACGCCAGACGAGCAGAAGCGCTGGACGGGCGTTGAGTTGCTCGTGTGTGCGGTCACGCAGCTCCTGCTCGTCCACGTCGCGTACCGCATCGATCTGCAGAAGCGCGCGCCGCTGCTCTCGACGTCTGCGTGGGCGATCTTCTTTGGACTCGTAGTGCGTGTCCTTCGCTGCCGATCATCTGTGTGTGACTTGCTTGTATCGCATGCTGAGCCTGACACCACACATCTGCGAATGTCTGCCTGCCATCAGTGCGGCGGCGTGCTCTCAATCACATCGCAAGCGGTACGCGCCCACATTCACACTGCTCGTCCTCTTGCTGTCTCCTGCGTGCTCTGTCACACAGTCGCACTCACACAGTCGTTCGCTATCACGACCTCAGCGCGTGCACAGCGCTGGACTCGACCCTGAAGTGCTCTTCTTTGGGCTCTTGCCACCGATCATCCTCGAAGCTGGCTTCAACACGCAGCGCAAAGGCTTCTTCTCCAACTTCTTTGCGATCCTCCTGCTCGCGATCGTCGGGACGCTCATTGCGACGTTCGCCACGGGCGGCGGGCTCATCTGGCTCGGCCGCATGGGACTCATCACCGAGCTCACAGGAGCCGAGGCGTTTCTCTACGGCTCGCTCATCTCGGCCATTGACCCCGTCGCGACGCTCCTAGTGTTCAAAAAGTGCCGCGCACCGTCGCTTCTGTTCAACCTCGTCTTTGGCGAGAGCGTGCTCAACGACGCCGTCGCGATCGTCGTCTTCACGCTCTTTCGAGCGTTCGTTGAGCGCGGGAACGCGGACGTGAGCGTCGCGACTGCGACGTCGATGGTCCTGCAGTTCGTCTGCATTGGCGCCGGGTCCGTTGCGCTCGCCGGTGCGATCTGCTACTCGTCAGCGTACATGCTGCGGCACGCTGACGCTGCGCTGAAAGACCACCCGACGTACGAGATCGCGATCGTCCTGCTGTCGTCGTACGCGAGCTACGTGACCGCAGACGTGTGCGGTCTCAGCGGTCTCCTCGCCGTGTTCTTTAGTGGCGTCTTTATCCGACACTACCACATGTACAGCCTCTCGAGCGCGAGCGCAGCGACGTTCACGCACTTGCTCGCGACGCTTGCGTTCCTCGCTGAGAACTTCATCTACTTGTACTTGGGCATCAGCGTCTTTGCCTTTCGCGACTCACTGCGCTGGGACTGGCGCTTCATCGTCGCGAGCTTCGTCGTGTGTCTCGTCGCGCGTGCGCTCAATACGTTCCCGCTCTGTGCGCTCGCGAACGTTGGGCGGAGTGCGCGGCAGCAGATCCCACTCGCGTACATGTGTGTAATCTGGTTCTCCGGTCTTCGTGGCGCGATTGCGTTTGCGCTCGTGCTCAACGTCGAGACCGCGGACCCTGAGCACGCAGCGATGCTCAAGAGCGCGACGCTCTTCACCGTGCTCTTCACGACGGTGTTCTTTGGCATGGGCACGAGTCCCTTGCTCTCGTGGCTCGGACTGAGCGATCGTCAGGACGATACAAGCAGCAGGATGGCTGCTGAAGCGAGCGGACATGACGACACTCGCAGCACGAGCGAACAGCTCCCACTGCTTAGTACCAGCAGCTACAACGCAGGCGACGCTGGCGTCGACACGCCGCCTGGGAGTCAGAGCGTCCACGACCTCTGGGTCGACCTTGACGAGACGTACTTGAAGCCTCTGTTTGGCGGCAACCCGCGCTTGCCACGCACGGCGTCAATCGGTAAAGGCGTCCACAGCAGCTACCAGGCACTCGAGTAGTCAGTCAGTCTGTCATTCGAGCGAGAGAGTTTGTGACTTTGTCCACATTAAATGGACACTGGATGAAAATAGGTACTCTTTTAAAACCGATCCGTCCGCGTTTGGCTCAAGAGCACTTGCTCGCTTGCTTCCCTTCCACTTGCTCCGCTCCTTAGCAGCTCTCTCTCTCATACACACGTCCACGCGCCTTTAGCTGTCCGTGCGCGATGGCGACAGCAGCAGAGGACGAGGACTTGGACGCCAAGAGCCTCATGCGCTTCATCATTGCCGCCTCGGACGAGAGCAAGCGCAGCGACAGCGCTGACGCAGACGACTTGGACAGCGGACCGCACAGCTCAATGCTCCACACGTCAACTGCTGGTGCACGACCGCTGTCGATGCGCTCGAGCAACTACCGCGCGACACTGTCGACGCCAGCAACGACAATGTCTGCTGCGTCGCACTTGTCGCCACTGTCAACGTCACCGAGCCGTCGACTACCTGAGATCACTTTTGATCTCGCGTCGTCTGCGCCAGTGAGTGCACTGAGCGCAGCGTCTCCTAGCAATAGCAGCAGCACAGGCATCTCGCTGCCATCAGCGTCGCCATCGCCAGAGGCAAAGAAGAAGGCGTTCCTCATGGCGTCGCTCGCGATCGGTTTGAACGAAGTCATCCCGACAGACGACGATGACAACGACGGTGACGACAGCGCTCACGCCAAAGCCAACAGCAGCAGCAGCAGCAGTCGGTCGCCCAAGAAGTTCCAGCTTGGTTTGCCGCAAAAGCCGTCGCCGTCGTACGCACTTGGAGGAATGCCGTCGTCGTCGCCATCGCCAAAGCACAGTCCTATCCACTCGAACGCGTCGTCTCCGACGCACACGAGCAGCAGCAGCAGTGGCAATGGCAGCAAGCTGCTGCTGCCTATCAGCTTTAGCAGCAGCAGCGCGTCGCACGCAGCGCTCAAGTTTGATCCGATCCTCGGCAGCAAAGAGTCTGTAGGTGACGACGCACCGCGCGGTGACTCGTCAAGCAACTACCGACGATCTCTTGCTGTGAGTCGCTCGTCACTGCGCACTGTAGCGTCTGCACAAGACCTGGACGCGTTTGTTGCGCCGTCCAAGCTCGATCCGCTCGATGCAGAGACGGTTCGCGGGTCAACGTACACACCGAGCGCATCACTCTCCCCATCGCCATCAGCAAAGGCGTCGGTGCTACCAGAGCGCAAGTCGATGAAGCTCCCGAGCTCCATGTCGCTCTCATCGTCGTCGTCGCCTGAGAAAGCGACGTCGTCGCAGCAGTCACCGACTGGGAGCAAGCCAAGTGCGTCGAGTCCGCAAGACAAGCAGTCTCCAGCGCAGCCAAAGTTCCGGAACCCGTTCAAGAAAGCAGCGAGCAAGCGCCTCGTTGCGGACGACGACGGCGATCGAGACGAAGAGCAGAGCATTGACTTGGTGAGTGACGCAACGCACGCCTCCTCGAGTCGTGAGCAAGCGACAGCAGCAGCAGCAGAGACTGCCGCACCGATGGACGAGCTCGCGTACTTGTCGTTCTCGCCACGGCCATCAGCGAGCACTGGTGCCAATAGCAGCAGTAGCAGTACCATGTCGCTAAGTGCAAAGGCACTATCGTTGTGTGAGCTCCCGAGTCTGTCGCTCGCGTCGGATGCGAAAGACGCGAGTGGCCAGACGCTCAAGCGCAGCAAGAAGCCGAGCGACAAGCACGTCGGACCGCTAGGACAGACGCAGGCAAAGTAGGTAGTGCCACTGACAACCGGTGCTAGTGAAAGAGCGACGAGTAGACTACGTGTGTGCTGCCGATCTGGACTTCTTGCGCGTGCTGGTAGAGCCGGCGCTTGAGATGGCGTCGCACGACGTTCGTTGGGTCCTGCCGCATGCGCTCCCACGCAGCTTCGTCGTCGAGGAACCGATCGCGGTGCTGCGCCAGTGCCTTCACGTGCTTGTCCGCGTGCGGTCGGATCTCGGAGCACCGCACGAGCAGGTCATGCGAGTTGACGCCTGCGAGAAGGTCTTGCGCTGCGCGCTCGACTGTCTCGATGCTGCGGAACTGGAGCGCACGACCTAACGCGCTCGTGCCGTTCGTACGACTGGCAGCGTGTGCTGGCAGCGCAGAAGACGGCGATGCCGTCGCCATTGCGCTCGACGCTATCTTGGTTGCCTCGAGCGCGCGCGCGCGCTGCACTTCGACGGCTTTCCAGTTGCGCCGCTGCCACGGCGACGCAGACGTGTTGGTGACGTTGCGCATGAGCGCGTCGATCTGCTTCGCGTCGCTCGGCGTGAAGCGCCGCGCGTGGATGAGCGCGAGACGAAACGTGTGCGCGGTCTGCTCCTGCGCGATGCGCTCTTCTTCAATCACCTGCGCGTCGGCGTCAATGAGCGTCTGAAGCATGCGCTTCTGCTGCTTTGGGTCCATGAGCGTGTTGGCGAGGTCGACTGCGTTTCGGAGCTTGAGTTTGCTGAGCGAGTCTTCGATGCTCGCTTCTGTCGCAGCAGAGGCAGTTGTGTTAGCTGTCGTAGACGACAGGACGTGGCAATCAGTCGACGCTGTCGTTGCTTGCGCTGCGCTCAGGAGCTGGTTCGCTCGCTGCTTCTGGAGCATGTGCTCGCTCTGGTAGTAGTCGCCCACCGCTATGTGAATGGCGATCAGACGCGAGAGCGAGAGATGGCGAGACACTCAGTCCGTCAGCCAGTTAGACGACACTGGACAGCGCACGAGCTGCGGTGTCCACTGACCTGCTTGGATGGTGAGCGAGTCGACCGAGAGGTGCTTCTCCTGGAACACAAGGACTTTCTATCGCTCGCACGTAGCACACGCCAAGCGCATGAGGTCGTTGCCCTCGGTCCTCGCACAAGCACACGACCACGCACAGACACACGCACCTCGTACGTCGCTTGGTCAAGGTGCTTGGAGAACTTAGCGTTCATGCTGTCGACGAGCGTCGCCGCAGCCGTGCATGTTGGCAGCGCTGGAGTCGACTGCGAGGTCTCGAGGCGCGAGCCTGGCTGCTGCGGATGCTGCTGACTGAGCAAGTCAACGGCGCGCACAGTGAGGCGTCGCGAGCGCTCGGCTTGTGCGACGCAATCGAGGAAGATGCTCGAGGCGAAGAAGTGGTCGTCGCGCTTAAGCGTAGAGCCGCTCTGCTTGCTCCGCACGCGCACGTACTGCCGGTCCTCGCTCCCGAGCGCATCGAACGTACTGATCGGGTAGTTCCACGGCTCAACGAGCTCGTCGTCATCGATCTCGCTATCTACGACAGAGTCAATCGCGTGACTGCTGCTTTGAGTGTCGTCACACGCTGATGCCTCTGACACTCGCCGGACTGAAGCAGCAGGCGTAGAACGCAGTAGGTTACGGTCGCGACTGTCGCTGCTGCTGCTCTGGAACAGACGGTGGATGATCGCTTGCTCCTCGGCTCGGTCGCTGAGCTCGCTCTTCTCGTGCTCATCCGTTGAGGCAGAGGTGCTGCTCGTCACTGTCGCCACCCTGCTCGGATAGGCGATGGAGGCGAGCGAACCGCCGCTGCTCGCTCTCGCGTGCGGTCGTGTACAGTCTTGCGCGCCTTCGCTCTCGAGCTCTGCCACTTCGTCGCCCGTATCGGCGTCGATGCAGAAGCGCTGGATCACGCGCGCGACTGGGATCGCCGCTGATCGCGCTTCGTTCCGGAGCTGCTCCGTCAGAGATGACGACACACACACCAGACACAGCACATCAAGCAAGCAACGCGTACGTGAGTGAGCTGCTGCTCTAACGCCAACACAGCAGCGAGTGAAGATACGAACTGATACCATCTGCTTGATCGTCATGCGGCTGCCGTCAAAGCGGCGATGGTCCGTGCGACCTATTGCGAGTGCCTCAGATGCAGCTGACCCTGGTCGATGCGTTGCCTTTGCCTTGGTCGATTCAATCTTGTGTGTCGTGCGTGACAGATCGTGATCAGCTTGTGGCGATGTAGTAGTCGCGAGCGAGCTGCTTGTGGACGCGTGGCGATGAAGGTGCAGCGCACTCGCACGAGGCGTGAAGTACTCGATCGCATGGCCACATTCGCCTTCGACGTCTTTGATCTCGCGATCCGTGATCCAGGCGTCGTTGAGTTTCATGAGCATCGGGAACCCGTGCTTGCGCGGCAGCTTCTTCCGGTACATCATCGTGATCGCCGAGTGGCGACGACAGTGGTGTGACGGTCCTCGATGCAGCGACCGCACTGACGATGACGATGCTACGTTGCGTGCACCAGCACGGCTGTCATCGCCGTGGCGCTTGAGCTGTTCGTCTTTGTGCGCCATGACGAGCAAGCTCTCGTCGCTCCCGGGCTGGCTCAAGAGCGCTTCGAGGAGGTACACGCGGTTGTTCTGAAGCCGCAGTGGGTTGTTCAGCAGGTTGAGCTCACACAGCCGCGGCGCTGATGCGAGCGCGAGGACGTCTTCGAGCACGTAGAGTAAGTTGTCTTGGAGCAACAAGACTTCGAGTCGCAGCATCTCGGCGGCGACGAGCGCGCCAGGAAAGCGCGTGATCTGGTTCCGCGACAAGTCGATGCGCACGAGGTTCTTGAGCGTGAGCAGGTCGGACGGCACGGCCGTGAGCTGCTGTCCGCGGAACGCTGCGCTCACTTTTTGCTCATGGAGTCCGTGGCTCGCAGCGACACCATTTTGCCGCGGCAGTTCGCTCTCGCGTCGTGTACTCGAGCTCGCAGCGACCATCGTACTGTGATGAATGATGTCCGAACTTAGTACAAACTTGGACAGAATCGCCGCGCCGCTTCACTCGCTCTCGCCTCTTCACTTCCGCTCTTCTCGTCCTTCAGTGCCAGTCTCTCTCGCTCATTAGCCATGGCGTCGTCGCTGCTCGACGAGCTCCCGTGTTTGCTCGATGAAGCCGACGAGCTCATGGCGCGACTCGCGTACTTCATTAAGCTCACGCCAGCGCGTCGAGGGACTGGTACGACCGCAGCTGGTGCTGCTGTAGCGACAGAGAGCAGCAGCGGCAAGCACACACCAAGTGCTCGAACAGAGCAAATGGCAGAAGGCGAGCAGATCCGCGCGTGTCTCGCTGCGAGCGAGACAGAGAGCGCGCTCAAGTTCTTTGCGCGGCAGTTCCTCACAGCGCAGCCCGTTCCAATCGACAAGATGTTCGCACTGCTGCAGCTATCAGCGCCACCGTCAGGGACTCAAGGCGGAGCTGGGACGACACTCCAAGCAGTCGCAAAGAAGATGTACCACCTCATGAAGCGCGTGCACCACTGGCAGCGCGCAGCGTGGGGGACGCTCACGCAGTTCTTTGCTGAAGCATCGTACTTGACGTTCGACAAGCACCGACTGCTCGCGACGCTGCTCCTCAATACGCTCACCAAGTACGTCAAAGTGCATCTGCTCTGGACGTCGTGCGCAGTCATCCCGAGTCTCCTCGCAATGCACACGTTCGCGCAGTCTGCAAGCAGCAGCGCAGCGCGCACCGGCGGTGCAACTGGCGTGACAGATCCAAGCACGACGATGTACTCGCTGCTCGAGCACGTGGACCACCACTTGCGCGAGTACGTGCTCTGCTTCGGGTCGAACCCGCTCGTGAAGATCCAGCACGACTTCCAGATGCACCCTGACGGCGGCGAGATCGCACGGAACCTCTCGGCGCTTGCGCTTTCGTGCTTTGAGAGCTTCCTTGGCTGCCACGACCTCGCACAGTTGCGGAACCAGGGCGTCTTTGACGCCGAGACGTTTGCGCACGGAGCGTACGCTGCACGTGGCGTCTACGACGACTTGCTCTACAGCCGCGCGCAAGAAGACTGGGTGCTCTGCACTGCGCTCTGTCTCCCACAGCAGCTCAAAGCGGCTCCTCGTAGCAACGCTGCGGCTGCGGTGACAGCGAGCTCAGTGCAGCTCTGGGACTTTGTCCACGTCATTGCACAAGACCGGCTCGTGTTGCCCGTGTACCGTGGCGTCGTCGTCAACATCCACTCGCTGCTCTACCAGCAGATCGTCGCGATGCTCTCTGCTACGACAACCACAGCAGCAGCAGCGGTGACGACCAGCAGCAGCAGTGTGCTTGGACTCTCGCCTGCAGCGTCCTCGCACTCGCCATCGCCAGGCACACACGTGTCGCTCAAGAAGCTCATGAGTGCGCTGAGCAAGCACGCACTGCGCACATGTGCCGAGCAGCACCAACAGCGCGCACAGCTCGTTGTGTGGCTTCTCCAGAGCTGCATCCAGCTCTTGACGCAGACGCCAGCCCTCGTCGCACCGCTCTTCCCAGTCCTCCTCGCTGCGTGCGAGGCAGCACGGAGCGAGATCGAGTGGCGCTTGTACCACGACGACCAGTCGGCGCAGTTCCTGCTGCCGACACACGTCAAGTCCAAGTACGTGCAGCGCGCTCGCGTCGCGTTTGCAAGCGACACAGCTGCACGTGCGCTCGGCGAGCTGCTCGCATGTACACACACGCTCCGGTCGCTCATGCACACGCGCCTTGACACGGTCGAGCGCTACTACGAAGAGTTCCTCGCACATGGCGACGCTGATGCGATCGTGTATGAGATTCACGAGCTGCTCAGTCCTGGATGTAGCGCTGCGACTGCAGTGGCTAATACCACGGACAAGCCAGACCCTCGCACGCACCAGATCCTAAGCAGCTTTGCTGTCAAAGAGCGGTACAGCGTCGTTGCAACGAACGGCCGCAAAGCGTCGCCGTGGCGCCGCGAGTGGCGCCAGCTCAGCATCGCGCTGCTTGCAGACCGATCTGCGTCTGCTCAGCTGCCAGCCGCACTGCTCAAGCTCATGGAGCGCGCGTGCGTGCACTCCAAGTATGTCGAGTTTGCCGGTGAACTGCTCGCTCATCATGCGCAGCTCGCCAAGTGGTGGTGGTTCACGCCGCTCATTGAGAAGCGATTCAACCAGCTACTCGCGAATCGCAGTGGCCATGGCGCGAGTGCTGCGATGGCGATGCTCGGCATTGTCGATGCGACGCTCACAGGACGCTACGAACTCGACGAAGTTGTCGAAGACGCTGAAGTGCGCGAAGCCATCGCTGCGATGCAGACGCTCTTTGAACGCATGGAGACTGCTGTCGGCGCAAAGCTTGAGCAAGCGATCGACGCAGTCGTTGGCTGCGGAGTCGCGCTGCACGACCACAGCTCACACTCGCAAGCGTCGGCTGGTACAACTCGCTCTGGTTCCATGGATGGCACCAGCAGCACGCAGCGCGCCAAGACAGAGTGGTCGTTGCGTCAAGAGTCCCGCCTCGCTGCTTCGTCAGCCACACTCAAGAGCGCCGAGTCGAGGTTCCCGTCTGCGATCGTGAGCTTGCGGAGTGGCGCTGGCAAGCCCAAGCGAAGCGACAACAGAGCCGTTGACAGCAATATGACTCGGTCTGGACCGCTCTGTGATCTCATCGAAGCGGATGAGACGCTCAGTGCGCTCACAGCTGCGATTCACGCAAGAGCATCTAGCTACCACAGTGCTTGTGCGACGACCCAGCGACTCGCAGCACTCGTTGCGCGCCACGTGCGCGCGTGTCTTGTGCGCTTCTTGCGCGGACTCGTGATGCTCTCGGATGCCAGTAGCTCAACACCATCGACAGCAGCAGCGACTGTGCGGAGCAGAGTGCGCTGCGGACTCGAGCACGCAAGCGTCGAGCTCCAGTGCTACATCACGTGCGTACAGCAGCTCTTCCGGAACGCTGCGTTCGTCGACCTCACGTCCGCTGTCCTCGAGACGCTCGCAAGCGAGAGTCGCGCATCTACGAGTGTCATGGAGAAGTGGGAGAGCGTAACAGTCACAGAGCTGCGCGAGTTCAACTGTCTCGAGCGCATGATCTGGTTCTACCTCGCAATGATCGACCAAGCGTGCGCAGCGCCAGCGAGCGCACTCATTGCGTCGATGCGTCAACAAGGCTTTGCTAGTCTCTCTCATGGTGCACTAACATCCGGATCATCATCATCATTGCAGCAGCGAGAGCGAGAGTGTGTGCGTCCAGAGCAGTACGCTAGCACTCATGCTCTCCGTAGTCTGCGTACGCTGCTTGGTACTGACGGTATGCGCGAACTCAGCGCGTCCGTCATGCGCTGCGCAAGCTGTCACATCCAGACACTGCGCTTGGCGCTCGAACATGACCGGATCCCGCTCATCTGGTTTGGCAAGTGCGTCGATGCGCCGTACACGGAAGCTGTGCTCGCAGTGCGGCAGATGCAGCGGCTCGACGACGTCACGCGCGCACTCGTGCGCATCGGTCTCTTGCTCTTCTTGTGCGACTTGCTGCGAAACGCAGAGCCGTCGATCGTCTCGCTCCAGGACGATCCGCAGTGGCAACGCGCACTGAATGCCGAGTACGGCATCGTCCGCGGCGACGAGTTCAATGGCGACATAGCTGATGAAGCGCGCGCAATGTCACGGCGTGCAGTGTGGCAACTCTTGCCAGTGGCGTTTGCAGCGAGCTTCCACTCGGAGCTCTGGCGCCGCTCGGCGTACATCGAGGCGCTCGATGCAGCAGACACGAACGCGCACATGAGCGCAGTCGCAGTGCTGCACTTGCTGCTGCTGGCACGCGAGTCAAGTACGCGCGTGGATGCGGCTACAGCAGCCGCGAGTCCATTGCGCTGTGTGCTCGTCCAGCGCGTCGTGAAGCTCGGCAGTCAAGCGGTATTGGGACTGCGTGGCGCATCGTCAGAGCTTCCGTCACCTGCGATGCTGGCATCATTGCGCATGTTTGCTGAGCTGGCAGCAGCCAAGTCGCTGTCTGAGAGTCGTCGCAGCAGTTCAGAGAGGAGAGAGTTGTCAGCACGACGAGCTGAGCGAACGCATGGCGCTCGGAGTGCTCGCCGAGATTCTTCCTGACATTCTCTTCTAGAGCGCGCGCATCGGGTAAAGCTGCGAGTTGTCTCGTATCGCTACTGCGAGGTTATGTGCGAGGAAGCAGGTTGAAGAGAATGACGCTCACTTCAACAAAGTGATCATCACTCTTCATCATTAGTATCCCTTTATACATAAGAGCATAGACTTTGGCATCGCACTGGCGCCAATGTTCACAACAGGAGTAGTGGATAAGTTCTCGTGTGGCTCGTCTCGCTCCTCGGCTCGATCAGCGCCGCGCCGATCCCAAACGGCGGTCTCGTCATGATCTACTCGATCTGGAGCACGATCTTCCCAGGCGAAGACGTCCCGATCACGTACAGCTACCTCGTCGCGATCTACTGGTACATCGACTGCATGAACACAATGTGCAACGTCGTTGGCGACACGTACGTCGCGCGCATCATCGCCGAGCAAGTCGACGAAGCGTACGAGACGACGCTCGAGCAGCGGCAGCAGTACGGCAGTCGCGCACGCGACGACCACGATAATGAGG